>JAQFYG010002679.1:0-14107 GCA_034694325.1 Entomobrya corticalis
TTTCAAGTGGCAAGGCTCTTTAAATGTCAAAAAATACTCCTTATAAAATAAATGGCAAGAAATCTCTATAGAAACTTAAGATAAAACACACTTTCTACTTCCTTTATATTTACATCATGTTTCATGTTTAAAAAAACATTTTCTGGATATAAATGTTCCCAAATTACCGTCATCATCCAAAACAAAATATCCAACAACAACAACTTCATTTTTTAAGAGCTCCTCCACTTCCACTCCATTCAGTTCCTCCATTTCACTCCACCACTCCATATTAATCCACGCACTTGTAATATCTTTATCTCAATATATTTCTCTTTTTGATATAAGAGCACTTCCTTTTTTTATTACAAACCATATATTATTTTCTTTTGACATGAAATCGAGGGAGAAATGTACTCATTATGATAATGTACTTCTCTTTTTCCCCGACCAAAATAATATATTAACTTTGTGCAACAACAGCATAATAAAAAAGTGCTGCCTCAAAATATATATTTTTTTATTACGCGGTGTCATGTAAATAAATTGGACAAGAAGTAAAACAAGAAACTACTCAATTAAAAAAATGAGATGAATTAAAATTAAATGCGAATCTCCATATAAGGAAATTATGTTGATGTTGTCAAGGAGATAATTATACTTGATTTTAATAACAAAATGGTGATTTTTTACTTACCGCTTGAATTGTACGGATGTCCATGTCCACCAGAAATTAAACTTTTTCCTTTCTCGAAATGATGGCCACTATTAACACTGACACCACCAACACCAGAAGACTTTTTACTTGAAAGTAGCCCTCCACTTCCTCCCCCTCCAATCCCTCCTCCGTGAGGATGATTCTGAGGAAAACTGTGATGCTGGGGATGATGGGAGGAAAGTACGGTTGACGGTGATAAGGATGACGACTTAACCGTAGCGATTCCACTAGAACTTCCGTTAAGACCCGGATGCACTGCAGAAGAAGATGAAGATAATACCCTATTGTTGTCGCCGGTACTGCCAGAGGCGGTTATACCGTTAGAACCGGGTAGGGGTATACTTGTCGAATGATGTTGTTTACAAAATGGACCGGGTAATCTACACACACAAAAATTTAATTTAATTATAATTTTTTTTTCTTAATTTCTTTACACATTTAGACACCAACTGTACTCTTTGACTAGCAAAACATGACTGACTGACTGACTGTCAGTATTTTTTTAGACAGATCAGATCTCCAAAAGTTCTAACGAGAGGGATGTTCATTTTTTTCTTCCTAGACTTCAATGTATTGTTGCCCTTTTAAACCCCAATATCCATCCATCCATCTATATGCATCTATACATGATTTAAGAAGAGTTTTAAAAGTGTATAAACAGTTACGTCATTCTCTACACATGACGCTCTATTTCTGCTTCTCATCTCCACTCACATATTTTATTATTATGCCCCTGTCATTTTAACATGCATTTCCTATATGCATTTTCCCCAAATCCCTCTGACACTATTATATTGATCATGATAAGATTTCAAAGTGGAAGTGCATTATTATATCCAATCCACCCCAACACTACCACACACAGATTAAATACAACTTGTACAGTTCGTTCACTCCGAATCGAAAATACTCGTTTTTTTTGTATTATTGCCTGTTTTAGTAAACAACGGTGGTGGTGGTGGAGGTATGGTGGCCTGCTAGCACACATTTTATTTTTGTTTTTCCTCGTCATATTTTTCTGTATTGAACTTGAAAAAAACTCTAACTCTGTTCATCTGAAAACTCACTCTGAACTCTGGAAGTAGTAATAATTTTTTTCTAAAGAGAAGGAAAACTATAATGAACCCTTCCAAAAAAAGGTTGACAGAAACGGAAAGTTGAAAGTGAGCGGAGAAAAAAGAATTTACAAAACGGAAAGGGAAGGATATACACACACGACGAACGAACGCAATGGCAATATATATTTTATGCAACAATGCAATATACAAAAATGCATTATCATCGTAATTCAGTAAAGTACGTGACTGTGGATCGCATTTCCCCTAAAACATTTTCATCCTGTCTTAGGTACTACCAAAGCTGTTCCCTTGTAAGCTTTATATATAGGGATAGCCCTTTTTTGTCGTAGAGCCGTCATAACACATCTGCCCATGTCCCCTAACAACATATCTATCTGTTTATATGGAAACCATGTAACTGTTGTATAAAGTCAGTCACAACAATTAAAATGATTCCATTTTGTAATGGATCATTGAGAAAAAAAAATTGAAGAATAGCTATAAGTTTATATTGCAGAATTATTTAAATTAACTCTTTGAAAACGTGAGAGAAAAGAAGAAAATAATGTAAAATATGTGGTGACAGTGAATTTGAAAGTTTTCCTCAATATATTTTCAATTTTCCCGATTCTCTCCTCTTTACTTTCTTCGATGATGTCACTCCAAATTACCGTATTTCTTTGTGAGATGAAGATAAAAGACTGCAAATAATCCTATGGGTCATGGGAATAAAACAGAAATGGAGAGGAAACCAGATGGACTTAAAGAGTATATTACAAGGAAGACCAAGTAGCAAGTATTTTCATCTCCTTTTAATACTCCCTAAACTTCAATGTTCATGTCTGATGACAACACCACCGAAAATAGTCAGGGAAGCAGAAGAGCTCAATCTTCTGTCACGACGAGCGACCATCACAATTTGTACGAGTATTTGGTTAGGAGCTCCCCTCTTCTCTAAAGTAAAATCCCATAATTTTTTATGTGTGTGTACGCATTACGCACACATGGACGTATAGACGGTCCAAAAAAGAAACAAAAAAAATATTTAGACTGGTTGAAATTATGTTCTTTCAGAAGAATGGTATGTGTTCAAGGGGAAATTTGTATGAAATGGACGAACGGTAAAATATTCTAGACTCTAGACAATTTTTTTGCCATTGTTGGGGGTAGACCAGCAGTGGACCTCGTGCTGTGGATACTGATAATAATATATTCTTTTTTTTAGAAATTGTCACTTTAGTTTCTATACAAAATATATGGAAATATTAAAAAATATCAACCAGTTTAATACCAGCATGCATCGTTTTTGTTCCTTAGTCTGTTCTAAAGTGAATCTATAAAAGTATTGATTATTTTTTAAACTGCTTCTGCTACTGATGATGAGACGTAATTTAGAAGGGCAAGGTTTTTAATAATTTTTAGAAGGGTTGGGAATACTTTTTAGTGAGTTTTCTACCGCATAGAAGCCACACCACCCACCCTTTTTTATTCATCCAGTTGAGCTGGATGGAGACTGATCAGTTTGCATGTGACAGGGAGAGAAAAGATTAATTTAAATTATGAAAATGAATGGGAAAATGTACAAGGACGAGGACATGTACTATTTACTATTAAAAAACGCATGCACATGTACTCATACTTACAGGAAGACAATGCACATGATTAAGCTTTAATTTACGCACCCTTTCGGAAAATTTCATTCTGGTGGTTACTTACGAAGTTTGCGTTTTATTTCTATCATGAAAACATTATCTAGAACATGCATATTGTATGGACTACTGCAAAACATGAAGCTTGTTTGGGTGATACTGATACTAGATGGTCACTTGTGTTATTATGACGCTCTGATTAAAAATTGTGATAAAAAACCCTCCTAAGGAACAAGGACTTTATTTTAACGGGACAACAATTGAATAATAATAGTTTGTTCATTAAGTTTTACTCAAAACCCTGATACAACGATACAAGTAAAAAGTTTTAAAAACATAATATAACGCCATCTACACAAACTTGATGAACTTTTCAGTGAGAACTGAACAAAGACGATCACGCAGCAATATCCTTACTTGCCTGTTTTCTAGAGTTTCAACTAGATGGCAAAAGAAACAACCAAAAGTTTACCCTAACCAACACTATCTCGAGATTCGACAAAATGAACAATGAAAGCAAGCACAAAAGCAAAAACTGTGTTGTGTAAGTTACATAACAAGTTTGGTTTCAGGCAGGATTGAGGAAATGGTAGACGGTTTTATACAAAAAAAATCTATATACGCCGCCTATATTTTTCTGAATTCCCTATTATTTCTCTGGTCTACACACATGGCCTCTTCTCTTCTTGGTAGGTACCCATACTTTCATGGAAAAACCAGCGACTCATACTTGACTTTTTTCATAACGACTCATATTGCACAGCGTACTCGTCACTAGAACTAACGGCAGCGTCGTGACTCTACCAAAGTGTCAAATCAAGTCAAGCAACACGTCGTTCTCATCTCGACGTTCTCCATCAATCCTCTAAAGACCTTTTTCTGCCTTTTGATATCCGTCAAACTTGACGCAAATTTACAATGACAGCGTTTTTTTTATGTCGGCGGTTTTTAGAGAGAGAAAAACACCAGACGGTTGGGAAAAATAATATTTTGGTATTTCATTGTGTGCGCTTTTTATTACGTTTACTCCCACCCACACACACACGTAAAAGTCACAATCACAAGTGAACAATACCGTTCCATTGTTTTGATGGTTGTTGGTCTTTGACGTGATTTTTTCTGAATGAGCCATGAGTCATCTCAATACGGTCTGCATCATCATCATCAATAACAAAAACATCTCATCTTTCTATTTGTCCATGAAAGACTCATTCCAGTTCTTAGAAAATTATAAGAGTCACTACCAAATACAATATAAAAGCCATGCCTTTTCATGCTCCTTTCTTTTTTTGTAAATCGTGATATTTTTGCCATTTATTATTACAACAGCGTATTTTACAACTTTCATTTTAGTACTTAAAAAAATACGTCTTAGTTTTGAACTATTCAATACAAGACAAGATACTAGACTCTACGTGATCTTGAATAAATAAAAAGTCATGGTCTGATCGTCTTCAATTCTTAAAAAAATCAGTCTAGATACATAGTAGATAGCTAATGCGATTAACAAAAACTTTCGTGGGTATTTAACGACATGATGGGATGAGATGACTTGAAAAAAAATCTTTTATGTAATCTTTTCTCAGAAATTCTTAACATTTTATATCACAATGACATCCCAATATAAAAAAATTATATGCCAAAATTGGAAACTAAATTGCCAAAATAATTTTAACTATAAGATCTTCAAATCATTAAAAAATAAAACTGCACGAACAAAACCCAACAAAAAACCACCTTTTCACTTTCATGTGCAAACACTTATTTTCAAGAGCCATATATAATTTTGGCTACATATTTATACTGGATGATCTCATATGGGCATATATACTTAAGTGGGTTCTTTCTCTCTCTTTTCCAGGCTACTTTACTGCCTACTTATGTTTCATTTCGAGAAGACCTTGCCTTTTTTTGCTTGAGTTAGTACGCCCCCGGAAACTTGTGCACCTAATCACTTCCTCTCCATTTTCCATCCACTTCAGACCTTATTTTTCGAGTGTATTTATATGGCTTAATGAACGGAAGTGTGGAGTAGCACACCTTTCCTTACACTCCTTATTTCACTACTTCATCATCATCATCATCATCATCATATACTTCATTTCATACATGAAATAAAAGGAGCATTCCATAACAAGCCTGCTAATTTAGTAGAGAAAAAAAGGAAATGAAATACGAATTGCCAACATTTTCTAAAAGTTATACCTATAAAATGTATAAGTAAAAGGTAGATTATATGGAATGAAGTTTTTGTTTAGTTTTTATTTTTGTTGGCCAAAAATAAATAGCCGAGTGCGTTAATGAAACTCCAGTTGAAAGTCGTGTTTAAACCTTTTATTTACACTCGTATACGCATGGATGGTCTACTTGAAACTTTTTATTCATAAATGACCAGTCTACTTTATAAATATTCACGTCTATATCCATCATGTCTCATTAGCAGAAAAAGTAATTTGTTTCTGCTTCACTTTTTAAACTAGAGTTCATAATTACATGAGAGATGCTTTTTGTTTCATGTTCCAAAAAAACAAATAAAAAAGTAAAAATGTACATTCCTAATGAACACCAAAAAATACTTCTGGTTGGTCGGCAACAAAATTAGATCGATTCAGCTATATGACATCTTGTTTTAAACTAACAAGTCATAAGTATTTATATGCACATGGTTACGTTTACATCAATAAAACATCAAGTAAAATAGCCATAAAGAATCAAGTCAAGTGTGCACGTGTTTCTTGGAAAAAATCCCAACCAAATACACAGCAGGGCTCCCCAGATATACAGCTTAAAAGGGAATTCCTTCAAGTAATCAATGACACGAAATGACACAGCGTAAATCTTGCAATTGATGGGGGATCAAAATAGTATATATCAAGATCAAATCAAGTTCAATTAGACACGTTTAAACAATAATATTAGATGATATGGTTTCATAAAACATTTATTTATTATGAAATGAACAATAGAAAAAATAATATGAACAGAGGAGTTGTCTCGTTGTCTGTTTCAAAAGAAACCCCATTCTTGCAAAATCATTCCCTAAAAAAATGCTAAATGATAATATCATCTTCCTTTCTTGGACCGGACCTTAAAGCCGTTTTTTTATTTCAATTGTCATTCTCATTCTGTTATACTTTTCCATTCAATTTGGCATTTTACCACACACAGTTACCTTACAATTTAATTATTTGTTTCGCTAATTATCTTTTTTTGTTGAATTACGCCATCTGTCTATTCACATTTCACTTTTGATCTTAATTGTTACTCATTCAAATATGAATTAAATTGAAATATAGATTTTATAAACTTACTTGGATTGTTCCATGTTATTCGGATGTCTAGAATTTGGGGACGCCATCATATTAGCAGCGTTTGTCCCTGACGCCGAAGAGATTGTCTGTTGCTGCGAATGATGATGATACGGTGAGGAGGGTTGTTGTAACAGTTGCTTTTGATTATTTCCCGTCGTATTATTGGATGCAGAAGAATGTCGATCTCGATCCTGCTGCTTTTGCTGTTGTTTGTAACGCGACAACTGGAAGAAAAGGCTTAAGATGGACTTTAGGTGACCATCCCGAATGTCACGGGCGTTGATCCCTTCCAAGACGACACCGAGATTCGTGAGGAAGACTAAACACGACTGGATGTTATCCAACTGAGAAAAAAAAGAAAAAAATCCATGATTAAATATCAAAATATCAAACAAGAGCAATCTTAATCCTTTTAGAATATTTTACGTGCTTTCCACACACATTTCTCTACATATTTTATTTATCAAACCATAACTTGATCATCTTTATATTTTAAAATAACATCAGAAATTTCAAATCCAAAAATTAGTTTGTGATTTATGCCCAGTCACAACTCCTTTCTTCCAGCTTCCATGCAAAAACAACTCCAATAGTTTCTATGGTAACCTTTCAACTTAACGTCTCTCGTCTCGTCTCTCCATTAATTAACGTCTTGTTACAAATGCATCTATAAATATCTCCCTAATTCAATGAATGACACCCTAAACAATAACAACCATATTATTTACTATAATATTTTATCATCAATAATTTTCCTTATATAACATTCCATACTAAAAAAGATTCTACTCCAATTTGAAATACAACAGCTGCTCATATTTTAACATTTAGCAGAATATTTTTTACCAAGAATGCCGCTATAATTCTCATAAAAAATCTCTATTAACAATGAACACAATCGACCTGGTTCCTTCTTACAAATCTGAATGCACTCATAATAAAATAAAAAGCAAGCCATACATTTACGATGATGATTATGATGACGATGATGAATTGAACTCTTAAACGGAGACCCCGAGCTCCGAGTGAAGTGAGTGCTCTGAGCTCTGCTCATAAAAAAACGACAAATTTTCAGGTACATTTTTACTATATCCATTTGCATTACTGCAACTTCCAACTTCGTCATTCAAATAAATCCCCATCCATCCATCCAGTCAGTTATTTTCATTCAGTTGCATTTACATTGACCTGGTCTGTTTTTTTACTCCTGTCATGTTGCCTTTACGCCAGTTACAATTTATTTTATTGTCAGCCAGACATGCATATTTTATTCTATTATTTATTGCTTTACTCCAACTCGCGTCAATACTACCGCTTTAGTCATTTGTAAAGAAAAAACATGCTTTCAGCAAAATATATAAGCAACATGTATAAAATCCCATATCGCACCAGTATTTTTCTTTTAAACTTAAACTTAAACCCTTTTATTTCTATGAATACTAGCTACTGTTGAAAATATTACGTTTTATTATGCTCCCACGTTTCTTTCTAGTTCCGTTTTTCATTCTTCTTATTTTGTTTTGTTCTTTTGAGAGATATATATGGATAATGTAAATGTTATGCATATTGCATGCAAACTAAAAAGAAATGAAGAATTCATTGTTCAAGAACTCTGCTTGTTTGGCATCAGAGCCAAAGCCATAAACATAAAAGACTAGACGGAAATCATAATCCTTCTCTTTACAAATTAATTGCATATATTTTATAAACTTTATTTAGTACTTAATAATAACAGGACTGACATGTGATAAGGAAAAAATGGTTAAATTATATAATGATTATAGGATTTTAACGACATTGCATGCTTGTTTCTTGTTTCGTTTCATATTCAAAAAGAAAATTTTTGCTCATCTTCGTCAAACTCAAGCTTAATCCCAGCAGCTTTACACAATATTCTATGTAATTCTACATGATGGACATCAAGACGACGAGGAGGATAAGCTTGAAGGATTAAATTAATAATCAAAAAAAAATAATTTGCCAAGCGAGAAGCTATATCTTTATATCTTCCTTCTTGTCATGATCCAGCGCCACTTGGAAAAGTTGGATGGAACTAATGCTAATTACTCCACTTGAGGCAAAACCTATTAAAAACGTCTTCTAAGATATTCTGCATGAGAGGTCATTTACATCTTATGAACAGCATCTCCTACATCTCAACTGCCACCACGCACATTATTTTAACATGATCTTCTTCGAAACAAACCAACTGTTGGACTTTTCATTATTACAACAGCCACGCCACGAAAAAAAAAGTTTGGTGTCGACTGTCGACGCTGTCATGTAAATAAAAAGAATAGGAATGTAGACAAGACAGTAGTTTGGTAGTAGACATGGCAAGATTATATTTTTTTTACTACGAGCTATTTTATTTACTCTGAATTCCTTTTAACCCTTTTATTTCTTCCTGAGTCACTATGTCAACAAGGAGAGATGAGAATGTGTAGAAAAATCCGCTGGTAGCAAAATGAAAGGGTTAAGTATTTTGGAAGGACAATACCAGGAATTGCAAAAAAATGATACCCATATCATCGTCCTTTTTCTCAATGCCATGGTCATCATATCATTTTTTATTATCTACTTGTTTTCAAGTTTTTTAGCCTTTATCCTGATAATTACTTTTAATATTTTTAAGTAATTTGGTAATTACACTTTTAAAAAATGTTTAAATCTTCTATTATTGCTTTAATCTTTGTAATAATGTGGGATAAACTTTTAATGAAACAAGCAGTTATAAAGTATGAGTAAAGCTTTTAATGATAATAATGGCAAAGTAGTGAAAATCCGTAATAAAAAAAGGATTTTAATCTATGTCAAAAGCAAACATTATTATTGTTATTCCGTCTACTAAAATTTGATCTTTGACCTGGTTTTCAAAAGGGAGTAGCTCTCAGACATTTTTATGGTTGTAATTTTTTAAACTAAACCTAGATGATTACTTTAACTTCGAGCTGCTCCTTAATGCCAATTAATGCATACAAAATAGTTGAAATATAATGAGTTTGTAAATAGGTGCAAGGTACAGGGCTGATGATGATATCATAAAAAATTAAAGAAAAATAGCGTGACGTTGACGACACAACAATCAATATGAAGAAAAGGAAATGGAGATCATTTTTTAAATTGTGCTCTTCAACGTCATCTTTAACTGTAACCCTTATACATTGTATGCAAACACATCTCATCTCATATTATCAACCAACCAGACAAACAATTATGACAACGACAGACAACAAGCTTTCTCAAACATTCCTTTAGAGAGATGATCCTCCGATGATCCTCTTATTTTTTATATTGAGTCGAGACTTGTATTTGACTTGGTTTAAAAAGTTTAAAAATAATACCAAGTAAAGACATGTCACATCGCCAAAAAAATGTACCTCACAAAAGGATTGAACACGAAAATAGTGAGAGGTCCGAAGATAAAGATAGGTGTGTTGTTATTGTCAGTATGTATGTTAGTAATAATACCAGGAATAAAAAGAAATAAAAACTGTTATACTGTTTATTGTACCAAACTAAAAAACCACTACCACCAACCACCAACCAACCACCCAAGTCAACATGAAAATATTGTAATCATGAATCACCTGTCGTTAATTTTATACCTGTGACCTGATATAACTCCGTATGTCGCTGAACTTGTGCTTGTGGTGGGCACACACACATACCGAGGTATCACCCAAGGGGTTAAAAAGGCCAAGCCCAGGAGAAAAAATGAAAAAACCTATGCAGCAATACAACGTGACCTGAACAAAGATTTTTTAAAAATATTTTTTATTTCAAATTATGTGACCTTCCATATTCTACGTCAATGCAAATATTTTCAAACCTGAAGATTGAATTAAATCTTAATAGAGCAAAACAAATAGGAATAAAATCTTTTATATTAAAAAAAATATATATATAATTGTGTTATTACTTGTGACATGACATGATTGTTTTTCAAGATGATGATGACTATGCGTTTTCGTTTATATAAAAAAATTATGTGTGTGTAATAGTGTTCATGTGAGAACTAACTTTATTTTAGTCAAGAAGTCAAGTAAAGTCAGTCATTATGGTTTATTTTTTATAAAAGGCAAGACACGATTTTGATGTCAAAAATATAAAAATATTTTAATAATATGAAGCTGAGCAAAACAGTAAACCAACCAGAAAAAGTCGGTAAAAATAAAAAATGTAGTAGACGAAAATAAAAACGAAGAAGAATAAGAAGCTATTAAAGGAGACTTCTTTTTTTTTTCTTTTGAAATGCGAGATTTATGGTTATTACCTGGGACAGATTTTTCGTTAAAAATAATAACAATAATTTCTTTCTTGTCCTTTCCATTATCACAGTTCATTTAACTTTTGAAATGTGTTTAAACTTAAAGTTTAAAGGTGGTGGTTTTTTTGTTGAGGTGGTTATAATGGAAAAAATTTGGGAGACGGAGACAGTCATGTCATGACTTGACTTGAGTCATTATTGTCATGATCTGCACTCTGCACAAGACAATAACAAAATAATATGCTGTTTATTTAACAACACACCCACTGTTTCTTGTTAACTAACTTGCATTTGAAACCAAAATAAAAGTACCCTGCCAAATTTTAAAGGAATTGTTTAAAAAAGGTGCTAAATGAGTATGATGGTAGGTCACACTTCAATATAAACATGCAAAAATATTTAGAAGATTACTGTTCGTTACAGCCAATGTTAACGATTTCACACTTTTATTAAATATTTCATAATCTTCATTAGTTAGAAAAATTGCAATCCTATTTGAAAATTAAGAAGATTAGTGAAAGGAACCAATTTAGATTACAAAACGAAACAGTCAAAATAATACATTGACGCCGACGCCAGGAGTTTGCATCTGGCAGCTTAAATCAATTAACGTTATCAGTATTATTGCTTTACTATTTATTAAGCTGGCAACTTTAAAACTGTCTGTCTGTGGGAAACCATCATAAAAAAACTGATAAAAATTATCAAAGCAGATGTTTTTCTTTCATCTTGAAAGAATAACTCTGGAGCCAAGAGCGATAACACCAAATTTGCATTTCAATTTGTTATTCAAAGTTTAAAGACGATAACAAATAAAGCACCAGTTTTACTGGTGGTTATTGAAGTGATGATAACAACAATGGTATATTATATTCCTCTGAAAACATACAAATCTTTTGCAAAAAATGTCGGTTTTTCTTGTTTCTTTTTATATTTACTGTTTATTTTACAAATACCTAAAGATTTGAGAAATGCAAACAATAAAATAAAAAAACAGGTATTCAATTACAAAAAAAATATCGACCTAGTCATCTCCATCTCTGTCAATATAAATATGTTACTTTTTTTTTCTTGTAGAACAGCAGCAGAAGTTGTTTTAATATAATAATGCAAGTCACCAGATTATTTAAAATATTCGCGAAAATCCGTTTTTGGTAGTTATTTTTGCAAAATAAAAAATGTTAAAGTCAAAGACATGGACTGTTACGTGACGTGTAAAAGTCGGCACGCAAGGTTGCTACTACTTAGCGACGCACGACTTGTTTATCCAACTTTTCTACCTTAAAACATAGCGGATTATTAGCAAAATATATATTATTTTTGAATGCGGGCACAATAATCACCAAATGGTCAAATACCTTTTATAGCTTGTATTTGAAATTTGAATATGAACACCACATGACTTCATGACAAGGCACGGAATAAAATAACTTATCAAGTTAATTCACAGAGCTATCCATCATATATTTTTTTTTTGTTTTTAATGCAATTAACTTTGCATTTTAGAAAGTCAAAAGTTTCTTGCTTCTTATTTAGATCCGGATTCTGGAGAATATTTCAAATTAACTGTGTGGCTTTTCAATTAATCTTGAACGTCTATTTATCACTAAATCAGTATTTAAATCAGTTGTTATTTTTCTAAGAAGTATAATTATCGGCCATCTTTAAACTGGATTAATGAAGATGAGGAACGGGTGTGGTAACAAAAATATGCGCATTATTATCATATGAGCATAGGTATTTGTTTTAAAAAACAATACAGCTATTTTGAAGATTTTGACATGTGCATTGAAACTTCATAGTTGCTTTTATGTTGGACGGACATCAGAGAGCAACGGTCATTTTCTTAAGCATTTGTCTTTTTTATCATTCTCATTTATCTCGAATTGGCCAATAATGCAATACCAGTACTTAAATACATAACAACATGTACAACAATTACTCACTCAATTCATCTAAATATCTAAATGCATCTCTCTCTGCATTTTAAACTAAACTACAAAAACATCCGTATCATCATAAAAAATATAAAATTGCAGATGCAAAACTTGTTTATAGGTATTTATACACGAGCACACATATCAATACCAGGTAGCGATAGCAAGTATTCTCATTACCGACAATTGAGTACATGTGCTTAGCTCACATCTTTAATATTGACCAACAACGTCACAAGATCACAATGACGACGAGGATTAAAAGATGAGACTGATTGGGACTCTTAAAAAGTAAATCAAAATCTTTTACACTCTTAAGCCACTTTATTTTAAGACGTCCATTTATGCATAGCCTTCATACTTAATATCATCTCAAAAGTAATTTATAGCCCTTTGTTTCATTTCTCGCTGCCTAATTGACCACTGGTCCAATGGTCAATTTAAAATAAATGTACCGTACTTCTCTTGCTTTCAATCAAGAAGATAGAGCCAAATACTATACTACCAACTGCAAACCATCCAATTTAGCAAATTTATAGCAAGCAGCTATATAGTTTATAGTAGCCTCTTATCATGATGAGCATGCCATTTTATGTTTATGTAATATCTTGTTCGTCTTTACAACACTTTTGCAACTTTGCAAATTTCCCATTTATTTTCTTATCTCCGCAACACATCTCAATTTCATTCTTGATTTGATATTTTTATACGATAATAATAATAGTATTAACATCTACAGAAGTCGGACCGATATATACAGAGAGATGAAAATATAATTTATGTCTGAATCGAGGCCACAGAGACCAAAAAGACCAAAGGGCATGGACCATGGATATGGGTAACCGCAAGAAAAAAAGATAAATAAAAAAAATGAAACGACAAACGTCGCAAAGGTAATATTTGGCTTTACTACCAACTACTGTTTCTTTTTGAAGATGATGATGATGTAACGCTTTTTTACGACTTGACATGATGCCGATTGCCGGCGACGGACAAACACCACAAAAAAACCAACAATAAGCTGTAGGTCATTTTTTCGCAAATATTTTATTAAGTACCGACTACCAAGAGGTACTTTATTATATTGGTGATTCAGTCTTTCCGGCCGTCCGTCCGGCCGTCCGGCCGTCCGGCCGTCTGCACGATAACTCGAGAACGCTTCATCCGATTTTGACGAAACTTGGC
>JAQFYG010002680.1:0-14106 GCA_034694325.1 Entomobrya corticalis
ATATAGGTATGCATATGTAACAAATGTAAATACTACCGGAATTGTTTTCAACTATTTCATTTAAAATTAAATGGAAGCAAGAGCCGGCCTAATAGATAGAAAAATTTAGTTTGTTTGCTCAAAAATACACAAACTATGATTGATTTTCATAGAATATCAAGTATGTACGATGATCACGAACTCAATCAGAAACGCACATAGCATGCCAGAACGTCACTTTCACACAAACAAACATGCTAATAATAATATCCATCTTTTTATCTTGGTTTCGGTAGGTATTAAGAAAAATCCATGCATGTATAATTTGAATAATTAGCCTTGCTTCCTTCTATTCTACATTAAATGCGTCAAAATTTTATTATGATAATAAATTTCACTTTTCATCAAATTATTCATAACAAGAACAAGTACTTGACTCGTCGTGATTTCGTTTTGTTCTAAACAGAGTCCAGACAAGCAATAAACAACAGTTATCTTTGCTTCCAACTTTTTGTAAGCTTAAGGGGGCCGATATGTTGTAAATCTTTTTTTTTTCATGTGATATTCTTTTTGGATTAAACTGGAAGTACTAACGTCATATTTCATTCATTCCCTTTTTAAATGCTGACCTGAAGATTGAATTTATTGGCATTTGGATTAACTTAATGTTATGTTTAGGCTTAAACAGATTCAGTCGCTTAGCCAAGCCGAAGGCGCGATATCTGTCAATCACACACTAACTCTATGTGGGAAGGCATCAAACTACGCGAATAAGTTTTCCAATTTTAAAGTTTCAAAGCTCATTTAACATTGTGTTATAAGTATTAAAAGTAGCAAATTTTATTATGAATCCTGACAATCTGCCCCCTTCACCTTTGGAAAACTGTAGTGTTTTTTCAAAAGTGTTTTTCTGGTATAAAATCTTTTCTATTAACTTAGTTTCATTATTTGTCTGGCATAATTTATCAAAGTGGAAAATAAAAAGTATGATGACAAAGTGTCTGCTTTTGATTGCTGTATAGTTGGCTACTGGATTTCTTCCGGTTGGGCTCAAAACGAGATCTCGAGTTGTCAGATTTATATAGACTTTCTTCCAAGAATAGATCTGAAAATCTGGGTAATAAGCTAGGTGAAGCTTGGAAAGACCAGACTCGGGACTCGGAGAAATGGAATTCCATGAACAAAGACAAACCAAAGCGTCCAAGCTTGTTAAAAGCGCTGGTGAAAGTGTTCTTTTGGCAATATGCAGTTCTCGGGTTTATCGCATTCATTCAAGAATGCATTTTAAAGTATGAGCTGCAAACTACAATTTTTCATAAATATTTTATATTTCACAACACTGATAATATGCTGTGTTTATAATGTAAAATGCCAAATAATTATTTTAAAATAGAATTGCGCAACCAATTTTCCTTGGTCTCATTATTCGATATTGTGCTGGAGAATTTGGAGATGTCTCAGGATATTTGTTCGCTACTGGTTTATTCGCATCGTCAGGTAATGTTAATAGGATATAAACAGTTAATTTTATTGCGTACATGATATGAGAAATTTTATTCGACGACAGTTTTAAAATAATTTAATTTGACTTTTAATAGCTCTGTACACAGCACAGCAGCATCCATTTTTCTTTTTGACATTATGCTGTGGAATGAGAATCAGAGTTGCTTGCTCCTCCCTAATTTATCGGAAAGTAAGTCACTGTTAAGGGTTGAGATAACCATAGCTGGTCATTTTCTTTTTACAGAAGTCCAGTTGTAATTTGTTTCATAATAACTTTTTCACTTTCACAGTCATTAAAACTGAGTCAGGCAGCTATCGGTCAAACAAATGTAGGACAATTAGTAAACCTTCTATCCAATGGTATCTCGTTTCAATATCCCAATAAGCATTTTATTAATTAAATTAATTAACTTGAGATTTTTCGGTAATTTGTCAATAATATAAATGTACAATTGCATAGATGTCAACCGATTTGACCTTTCGGTCAGTTTTCTCCATTATTTATGGATCGGGCCAGTTCAACTTTGCATTGTCACATACATCCTTTGGGGATATTACGGTGGGTGTTTCCATTTTTCTCTTTATATGATGTAAGCCATTATATGGCATGACATGCATTATTGAATGATACGTTTCTGTCATATTTGTAGGCTGGCCATGCTTAATAGGAGTGTCTGTGCTTATCATGTTTGTTCCATTTCAAAGTAAGTTTCTTGTCGTTAACATCTTGTTTTTAATACGATTACTTTATAATTAGGTTAACATTTTGACACCACTTAAGTAAGCATTTCTTTATTACAAACGCGAATTCAAGTCATTAAACAAGGAAGAGGAGTATGCAAGTTCATGGAAAAATTACAAACTAATATGAATACAATATATTGAGATGATTAATTACCAAATAGGTCTTATGGGGAAGCTTTTTGGCATGTTACGATTACAAGTTGCTGAAAGGACAGACCGGCGAGTACGCATCATGAGTGAAATTGTGAACGCAGTTCGCATAATTAAAATGTATGCTTGGGAGATCCCATTTGCCAATTTAATTGGCGAAGCAAGAGAGTAAGTTTTGAAACAAGAAATTTGAATGTCATTTTAAGATCAATCAAAAGGAAATTTTTTATGATGTTTTCCATTTTGTATTTTTGGTAGAGATGAGATAAAATACATTCGGAAAACAGCATTCCTCCGCGCTGTAAATCTTAGCTGCTACTATATCTCTTCCAAAGTCGTTGTATTTCTTACTTTGTTGACTTATGTGCTTACAGGAAATTACTTAAATGCTGAAAAAGTATGCTATCAAAATTATCTTCAGTTTAAATGTCGAATCGACATTTATATGCTTGCATATTCATCTATATGATCTAAATGTTTTAGGTTTTTGTCACTCTGTCTTTGTATAATAACGTGCGACTTATAATGACACTATTTTTTCCTAATGGAATCTCACAACTCGCTGAGGCTCTCGTGTCGATAAAAAGACTTGAGGTAACTTGTCAATTTGCATATTACGGGATTCGTCAAACTAATTATTTTTGAAAATCATTAAATCATGTTTGAATGAACTTTAGAACTTTTTGCTCATGGAGGAAAGATACGTGCCTCCTAGATCAATAGAGCCACTAACAGATTCAAAAAATCGTCGTGGGCATCGAAAAACTAAAGCTGGGGGTGAAGTGATCGTCACAAATCTCAGTGCCCGATGGAGTGGGGCTACAAACGACGGTAACACGTTGCACAATATTTCTTTGAAGGTTACAGAAGGGCAGCTTATAGGTGTAGTCGGTTCCGTGGGCAGCTCCAAGGTCCGTCAATTATAATCAAAGCTAAATCTTCAGAAATATTCAAGCATCTTGTATGCAAATAATAGCGTAAATCATAAGTACGTTATATTTTATAATGAAATTGTACTTTTGGCTTCCTGTATTTTGATAGACCTCTTTATTGCAAGTTTTGCTTCATGAGCTTCCATCTTCAAGCGGTGTACTGCAGATAAAGGGCAAATTGGCTTATACTTGTCAAGAGCCGTGGATTTTCAGTGGCTCCGTCCGTGACAATATCTTATTTGGAAGTGATTATGAATATGACCGTTATCATCGTGTCATCCAGGCATGTGCATTGTCCAAAGACATGACTCTTTTACCATTTCAAGACCAAACGTTGGTCGGAGACAGAGGAACTTCATTATCAGGTAGAACAGTTTGTTCAATTGATTGTGAACACAAATTGAACCAACATTGGTTTGTAGTTTTTGCGAACGTTCTTGCCTATACATAACTTCATTTTAAATTTTATCGAATACGTTATAGGTGGACAAAAAGCTAGGATTAATTTGGCAAGGTAAAGTAATTTCTTTCTATTTTATGAGTAACGATTTCAAGAATTTCAACCAATTAAAAATGTTAAATTAAAACCAAACAGGGCAGTATATGCTGATGCCGACATCTACTTGCTTGATGACCCTCTCAGTGCAGGTTTGCAAAAAACATTTTTTTTGCACAAATCTAATTCGAATGCAGTAATTTACGGATCTAAAGTTTGCTCAAATTTATTTTTAAACCTTGTTTTCATCACTAGTGGACTGCGAAGTGGGAAAGCATATTTTTGAGAACTGCATTATGGGCTTCTTAAAGGAAAAAGCAAAAATCTTAGTCACTCATCAGTTGCAGTTTTTGAAGCCAGCAGATGAAATAATTCTCCTAAACAAAGGGAGAATAGAAGCGAGAGGCAACTACAAGGAATTGCTGAAGACTGGAATAAATTTCGCCCAGGCACTTCAAACGGAAGAGAACACTCCGAAGCATGAAGATATGCAAAGTGGAAACCCAGCTCAAGCATTTAAAATGAAAGGAATGGGCCATGAGATGCAGCCTGCACCTTCTCAATTTCGTAGGAGTGCATCCATGGGACTCCTGGAAATGGGGGCACTGGGAAGCGCCACAATTCCAGAAGAGTTTGAATGGGAAGATGAGCCAATGATTGTCAAAAGTTATGGTCGTCAATATGATAGCCGAAGAGAGTAAGCTGTTCGTAGATTAATTCATGCAATAAATTTTACAATGAATGCTAATAACATGCAAATTGCAAAAATGGTTTTTAAGCTCGCGGCCACTTATACCACGCTTCAGAAAGCCAAAGAATGCCTACGGTACTTTTTCGTCAGGCTCTAACTCTGACAATAGCGGAGAAAGCAATCCTTTAATGCCCCAACAACATGAAGAGATGAGAGGAACTGGTAATATTGGACTAGCAATGTACTGGAAATATATTTCAGCCGGCGCATCCTGGTTTGGATTGCTCCTTTTGTTGGCGTCAAACATTCTAGTTCAGTTATTGTTTTCTGGATCTGATTATTGGTTACAATACTGGTAATGCTGAATATAACCTCACTCATAAGCTAGTCAAATTAATGAATGTTTTCTTGATGAAAACATTTATTGGTTCTTTTACAGGACAAAAGTTGAGGAGAGTAGAACACCAATTACGGAACAATTGTCTCAGATGAACTCTTCAAGCGGACAGTATATAATGATCTCGGAGAAACCTGTTGCTGCTGATACTGTTGCGCAATATATTGAAGACAGTAGGAATGTGCAAGTCTATATTTATTGTGGACTAGTAGGAACGTTGTTTGTTGTATCGTTAATCAGGAACTCTGCATTTCTCAATATTTGTCTAAACTCATCAATCGAGCTTCACCGACGCCTTTTTCACGGTGTGATGAGAGCTGCCATGCGATTCTTTGAGATAAACCCTTCCGGTCGAGTATTGAACCGATTTGCTAAGGACATTGGTACAGTAGTATGAACATGAAGTTTTGTATGAAATATTTAATATCAGGAATATTATTAAGAGAAGATGATAATGGTTCTATTCGTTTTAAAGGTATTATCGATGAAATGTTACCAATAACATTGTTTGATACGGTTGAGGTACATCAGTTTACTGCTTTTAATTGTCGGCATTAATCTTATTGAAGAGCATTGAATAGCTAATATGTTTGTTGGTATATATTATAACAGGTCGCATTACAGGTCATTGGTGTCGTCACCATTGTTAGTGTGAACAACCCATACCTTTTAATACCCTCCCTCTTGTTGGCTGTTGTATTCTACTTTATCCGAAAGTTTTATCTGAAAACAGCTAGAAGTGTCAAACGACTAGAAGGACTTGGTATGCACGAAAGCGATATTTGAATGCATTTACTTTTGGAACAACAGGAAATTAAGGTTAAACTGTAATTTTTACTGTTAAACTGTGTTTTTTTGTGTTTAGCGAGAAGTCCTGTTTTCTCTCATTTAAGTACTTCTCTGTATGGTCTTACTACTATACGCGCAATGGGAGTGGAGGATCAGTTTGAAAATCAGTTTGATGCACATCAAGACCTACACTCAGGTACCTTCCGCACGGCGTATATATGATTTTAGTAGAGAAACGGCATGGTCAATTTGACCTCTAATGGTCAAACGTGTACAGATCTGTGCTAGAAACTTGGTTGTTTTTTGTTACGAATTTTAAAAACTTTTATTTTATAAATCTAAAAGCATCATGGTACCTCTTTCTGGCCACTGCGAGATGGTTGGGAATATTCATCGACTGGTTTTGTGTGATGTACATTGGAGTGGTCTCTTTTACATTTATAATGATGAAAGGGGGTAAGTTGAGATTAATAAATAACTTGCATCCGTATGATGTCTCATTGCAGTGATTTCATTGTTAATATATCTCTTAATGAAAGTAAAGTGATGTACTTTCTGCTGGCTTTCAGAGGACTCAGGCTCAGCTATAGGCTTATCAATTGCATCCGCCATGTCACTTACAGGGATGTTTCAGGTTAATACTTATTTTAGTCAATTAAATTTAAATTTGTCACGATCTCCCGATACAATTTAATATAATCCAACAATGAATGTATAGTGGGGTGTGAGACAGTCAGCCGAAACAGAAAACCAAATGATAAGCGTTGAACGAGTTCAGGAGTACGCTCAAATTGAACCAGAAGCGCAGCTGGATTCCAGACCAGGTACAATTTTATGCTTACTTACAAGCTGGTTATATTCAGTGTGTCCCGTATGATAAGTTTTCAGTTTTCCCTGAATTTGATGGATAATTGGATTGGATATATAATTAAACTTTAATAGGAAACAAGCCACCTTCAACTTGGCCTGCAAAGGGAGAAATCGTTTTCAAGAATTTAGTAATGAAATATGGGGATGACTCACCAGTCCTTAAAAACATAAACTGTGTTTTTAAATCTCAAGAAAAGGTCGGAATAGTGGGTCGTACTGGAGCTGGGAAAAGCTCCCTCATTACCGCTTTGTTTAGAATAACGGAGCCACATAAAGGGGATATTGAAATCGACGGCTTGAGCATTTTACGACTTGGACTCCATGATTTACGACAGAAAATATCCATTATACCACAAGATCCAATTTTATTTAATAGTACTCTGAGGAGAAATTTAGACCCCTTTGGGGATTACAAAGACGAAGAATTATGGACTGTCCTGGAAGAAGTGTATTTGGCAGACTCAGCAAGGGAATCGCCAGCCGGATTAGACACTGCAGTAAATTGAGCATTCAAGATTTTTAAAATGTTTAATGTTGCTCATCTTTCTCCTGTCATCATACTTTTTATAACAATTTCATTCAAATTTATAGATTGCTGAAGGGGGTTCAAATTTTAGTGTTGGTCAAAGGCAACTCATATGTCTTGGACGTGCTATTCTTCGTAGGAACCGAATCTTAGTTTTAGATGAAGCTACCGCTAATGTGTAAGGATCAAATTATTTAAAGATATTATATATAACATATTTTAAATAGTAAATATTAATATATAAAATTATTTGTTTTAAATAGAGACCATGAGTAAGTCTGTCAGCAATACGCAACAAACCCATACTTTTCGATGATGGTCATTTCATATTTATTGTTAATTTGTTAAGTTATAAAACAAAAGGGACAATTATTTATTTACAGGACCGATGCACTGATTCAGAGAACAATCAGAGAAAAATTCGCTGCATGTACTGTTGTCACAATAGCTCATAGGTACGTCATCCTGAGAATCCCTCTCCTCAGAACATAATAATCCTAAAAATTCAAAAATGTATACTATGTATAATATCGTCATTCTCAAAATGAAATATCCAGAAGAGAAAACCAAAATCTCTTAAAATCATTAAATATAAAATTGAATATGCAATTTTGTTTAAAACATCACTTAGCTTGCTGACAGTATTTTAACAGTTGAAGTAAAAATCTTATTAAATAATTGGTATATGTATTTTAATGTATAAAACTTTTTTGGATTATGTTTTTCTGAGACAACGACATTTTTGTATGTATTTTAAACTATATTTTGGCGTTCATGTAAATTATAAATTCTTTGACGGTACCTTCACAGGCTACACACGGTGATGGACTCTGATAGAATTTTAGTTCTAGATGCTGGAGAAGTTAAGGTGATTATTGAATCTGAAATGGATATTATGTAAGCGGCAATAACTGTTTCCGTTTCACTATTATATTTGTATATTTGTTGACAGGAATTTGATGAGCCGTATATTTTACTTTGCAATGAGGAAAGTGCCCTTTCTCAACTTGTTGGAACAACGGGAAAGGCAACTGCTGCTAATTTGTTTAAAATTGCTAAAGTGGTAATTGTGACATTTGTATGAAATTGTTATGTCCGTTACATGGTTAATCAGGAATGACGACGTAATTGAGAGAACCAATTAATTCATAAATTGATGCTATAATATTTATATTTGTTCCATCATATAGACTCATGACAAGCGGAAGCTCACCAATATGGATCGGGTTTTGGAGCTAAACGAAAATGAATCTGCTGAATCCTCCAGCACAGGCTCACTATCATCTCCGACGTAAACATTTTTATTTAATTGATTTTAGGTTTGAATAGGTGATGGTGATATTTTGGAAGCTTTCAATCAATTTTTATGTATTTTTTGCAAGAAACAATGCCCGTTTTTAACCCAAAGATTTTGTACATTTTATATGCGTAATAAAAGAAACAGTTTGCGAAATTTTATTATAAAAATAACTTTACTGTAGTTTCATGTACAATTTCTGCCAATTCATCTCGTGACAACATTTTGATCCCCGCTACAGCTTCTAGAACATTCCTGCAATTTAATGATGCGTATACATACGGTAATTATACTAATTTAAAAGAAAGGCAATTAATTGGCTAGTTGATGAGCTGCAGTATTTGCTAAACTTACAATATTGTCTGTGGCTCGTTTCGACTTTTGTACATAGACTTATCACTCCAGTTCTTTTTTGCTATTTCAAATTTGGTCTTGATAAATTTGCTAGAGGCATGACTTGGACGGATCCCACACCATGGAGCATCAGTTTCCAACAATAGACGTTCCACTGGAATCTCTTGAATCACTTTGCAATTCTCTTCAGTTTTCAATGAGCTATAAATAATGAGCCATTTTTTATCTTGATGTGGTCTAGCAATGACTGTTTTTAACGGGTTCATAACAAAATAATTTTCCCAGTAGTTTTATTAACTTTTTACCATCCATTTATTCCTATGTGTAATCCAAGTTCTATAAATAACTGCATTTCCTCAATTGTGCCATCAAATGAGTGAACAACTCCACCGCGAGGACAACAGCCAGGATTTTCAGATAATATAGCATGCAAATCTTTCGCTGCGCCACGGCAATGAAGAAATAATGGAAGATTAGATGATGGTCCCAATTCAGTAAGCTGCAAAGTGAAGTACCTGTGAAGGAAAGATATAATTATTGACAATAATGGTTTCATATTTTTTGCAAAACATTGTAATTTCAATAGTAAATATCAAGGAACATACTTTTTTTGAGTTTCAATATCACAAAATTGCGTTCGCTCATAGTCCAACCCAAATTCCCCCAGCGCCACAATTTTCCCTTGATTGGTTTTCACAACAGTCTTAAGCTCATTTATGTACTCCTCTGGAGATGACAGCTTTGCTTCAAATTCCGAACAACGTGTTGGGTGCACTCCAACTGTACTTAGAAGCCTATCTATTAGAGAATTACAAATTTAAATTAAGGTTCAACAATGACAACTTAATTATAACAAGCCGACAAATCCAATTAAACTTTTCCACTTGCCATTATCTTTGCATAAATTAACAGCGTGCTTTGATTCCTCGAGGTTTCCTGCTGTCACAAAGATTTTCTCAACACCAACTGCCCACGCTCTTTCCAAGACTTTATCAAGATCTGGTTCATGTTTTTTACTTCCATTGTACATCCCGTTGTACATGTCATCTGTCAAATTTGCTCCGATATCTGCAGGAACGTACCAACATCATTATCCTTGAGGTTGTTCTTGTATACAGATTATTATTTATTTATTCATTGTCCTTATTGCACAATAAGGCAATTAAGTTTTTGACATCCGCAAATATTTTATTCATAGTCGTATGCTGAACACTGTTGGTGTTTTGTCACTTACCAATCAGTTTTAATTTGGAAGTTTCCATTTTCGCACTTGTTGAAACCGCTGAAAGGTGAGAGAAAGTATTATACTTTAGCAAATTACTTGAAACTAAAGTGAAAGTCAGTCTTGAAGTGACAGGTCGAAGAAAGCAAATCATTTATTGAGCACACTTCAAAAGAAAGACAAGATGTGACTGTCTTCCAAGTTAAAGCATAATGCACGTGACAAAGACAAGACAAACTAGAACAAAAAAGTGTTTCATAAATGATCTCTGTCAGAAAAAGATCGGTTCCAACCACAATGCAAGCAATTGTTTTCATCAAATTCGCAACCGCAATTTTTACTACTTTTTTGCATGTGTGTGCTTTTTTCCTGCAAAAAATCATCTGAGCCAGAGCCAACTATACCCATATGATTTCTGTTTCTGTTATTTGTTTGCAACCTAGGTATACACACTGTTACACATTATGTTAAAGCATTTGTTCATACTGTTACAGTTGTCCCGCGTGTACCTGTGCATTCTGCTCTGAGCTGTTTCTTGTGGTGGTAAGTCAAGTAAATGTCAAGTAAATACACAGAAACTCTCATCATTCCCACGAAAGAAACGCAAAATTGCTAGCATGTTTCACACGTAAACTGAACAGCATCTAGAAATTATTTTCTGAAGCTCTTCCTCTTCCTTCTCCTTTACTCACTCATATAAAGAACCCACACATCCATAGATGTGGAGCTTTTTTTGCATGCATTCATCTCATTCATACATACATCAAATATCAGGTTTAAAGAATATCATCTTCTTATAACTATTTTTGTACTTTTTTTGCATGAGTGAGTAATGAAGGAAGCATCAAAGTTAAAGACACAAGAGCTACATGTTTAGTTTGCATCAGCATTTCAAATTTTGTAATGCTCGCTCTACATCATACAGTTATGTTGAATGTAGCATGTTTTTATAATGAAATTTACTCAAGACGCTGGCGTGTTAAGCTGATTTTGCACAAGTCCCAATTCAATGTTCTCCTTAGTATTTATGTATAAATTGAAAGTTCACGTAATTTCCTCAGCGCAATTATTTTATATTTGTTAAAGCCATTTTTCTTTAGAAACATGAAAAAGCCCACACACAATGCCTACGTGAAAAAACGATAGAGAGATGAACACATTTATTATTAAAAAGAAAATAGACTTTTAGCGTAATATGAGATAAAACCACAGTACGTACTTGAGCCATTTTCCGAGTTATCCTGATTCCGGAGATAGATGATAATATTATGATAGTAGCATGACTAAAGGATTATTAATAAAATATAAAAGACTTCGTCTTCAAGTTAGGCAATAAGAGGATGGAGAACGGAGAAGGTCGGTCGTCTCAAAGATTGGTGTTATGTGCCTCAAATGGCAACATAAAAATATCTTTTTTTACTCTCTTTGCTGGCATTCTACATACAATGAACGTGCTCTCATGAAAAAAAGTCTCATGGCTTCATCCTCGTGTTTATACACATACCTATACTTCTACATGTACTCGAAACAGCACATGCACTCTCTACATGAATGTACACGACCGGACGGAATCCGTCGTAATCATTATTGCCTTTTTTATCGAACCGAAACAGCTCTATTCTTTCACAGGGAACTCGAGAACACAGGCAGAAAAAAGTTTCGACTTATCAGCACTTTTAAGTTTTTCAGTTTTCTTCTCTTTTGCGTGATTACCGCATATATCTACTACTTTCCTGCCAGTACTTTGAGTGAAAGTTTCTTTTAACTACATGTACTTTTTTGTGTGATGATGTCTGTCATTTGGTTTGCTTCAATTTTTGAGGTATTCATCAGTCAGCTTTGTTTATGTATAGCATTTCATTCAGCTGATTTGCTGTCAATAACACAAGAAAACAACGTGGGCTACACACACGTCTAACGTCTGTGCCGTCTGCTCCACGATAATAATATTTTGGCACTCGGAGCAATAACCAACTTTCATACTTAACAAACAAGTGAGCGCAATAAACACAGAGGTACAAAATTATAGGGTGCTTGGTGGCCGAAACAGTTACAGGGTTCTTTCTAATGTAAAAACCAAAGCCGCTACTTTCCGTTTCATCGGACGGAACTTTTTGACTTTCTTTGTTTGGTTTCCACAAACAAACCACAATCCACATTGATTGGAATAAATTATTCAATTCATGGTACTACACATGTTATGCTAATGGTCGTTGTTAAAAACTACTTTTAAAGAAAGTTAGATAAATGCTGACCAAATAAAATGTAGAAAACATGCTTCAAAAGTTACAGACTTGATTCATTATTTTTTAATCTCTGGTTGACCTTTGGGTTTCCCGAAGAAGCATTCAAAATGGAATCGTCTGGAAGAAGACGTAGGAATACTTCCGAGTCTACTTCAGCAAGTTGGTCATCGGACCATTACTGGGACTATTTTGTAACTATTAAGTGGATTGTTCTAGGACTTATTATTAGCCTTGGGTGTGTGTACTCGTTTGATCTTTTTTGGACAATCACTGCCAAGTATTTTAAAGGAGATGGAGCAGGGGGAACGTGCAGCAATACAAATAGTAAAGATAAGAAGTGCAACAGTATTATGCAACATGGTGAAAAAACTTTGTCTTTCCCGTGGAGGTCCAATAAAGGTCCGGAGAATGAGATCAGTGAAGAGCTGAATCTTTGGCTTCAGGAAAATGACTTTCTTCAGTTGAACCCATATTTCAAAAGTTTAGGTAAGCTGTCATTATTCAGTTAGATTCAATTGTAGTTCAAAGATGCTTGGTATAGTATGCCTGCTGGTGGATTTAATGAAGGGGGAATGCTTAAATAACATGAATACATACTATAGTAATATCATTGGCATCATGATAAATATCAGTACGTATCAGCGGCAATTTTGCTTTGTTATCAACCTTGAACACATGAGAAATATAGTAATTATTTCATACATGCAATTTGCTTAAACACTAAGTATAATTGGCAATGTGTCGTTATTTAAACACGCATGGGGTTACACTGTTTCATTTTTAGCATTTTAATAAAAAAACAATTTGTTTAAATTAAAATTATTAAAGAATAAGCAAGAAAATATAAAAACCAGGTAGACGCAACAGTCGCAACAGTTGAACTCGTCAACAGGAAAAATGCAACATTTAGTAAAATGATACCGATATTTTCGATCGAAAAGGATGTCTTCAAGTTGTCATAAATCATAAAGGTAAATGTCAGAGTAAATCCATTTCGTATACTTGCATGGTTTCCCTATATACGTACAATCGATAATTGAAGACGAGATATACTTCTCTAATAAAAACGGATGTTTATCGGAGTTGTAGCCAGCGGCTTTATCCGTCAATATCATATCATGTGAACATATTACAACGGAAGAATTATTATGACCAAACATATTTAGGTAATATTATTGCATTGCATTCATACAAGAGTTATAGTTGTCTAAACAAGATTCGCAAGTTGATTACACCAAGCACTCACATATATATATATGCATTTAAACAAGACATTTCTACTTTTGCTCAAAGTAAATATTTTCAAAACGAGAGAATTTAAAAACTACGAAAAGTCTATCATATGCAGATCTATGATTTATTTCAAAATTTTACAATAAACAAAATGTATTTTAATTTTATGACACGAATAAGTTTACCGAGTTATGTAACATCCAACAAACTCCTGAATTAATGTATAAATGGTTCACACTTGGGCATAAATAATCAAATTCTAGGCCAGCTTTAAATAATTTAGCCCACACATAGGTAGAATGGTAGAATTCTAGTGCTACTGAGATGTATATCCAAGAATGTTTCTAGATTTTTTACACATTACTGCTATTATATTACAAATTTTTCAATGCTTTTATATAGTTTTTATGTAGTAAATATATAGTGGACAGAATTTAAGCTGTAACCTAAATTTAATTCATTTAGCTACCAGCTAGAATGATTGACAATCTAATTAGCGGTGGGGACCGACACTCTTGTACGGTGAAAAGTGTTTAACCATGAACCCTTTGACGTGGGAAAACATAGAGGCTGCTCTATTTAAAATAGAATCGATAGAATAGCTGGATGACATTTTCCTCCAATTTGAAACTAAACGAGATTCTTTTTCAGAGTATCTGAAAATGGCAGCGTTCTTT
>JAQFYG010002681.1:0-14097 GCA_034694325.1 Entomobrya corticalis
AGAATTACTTAAGAAATTGCTCAGCAATTCTTAAATTTGAGCAATTTCTGAGTAAAAGATCCTGCATAAGACTCCAGTCACCTGCAATTGAATCTATATTCGCTAATGAGTAGATTAAGCATGTATAAATAAATGTGGGCGCAAAACTGACCAAATGAATTTAATTTGTTGTCTGCCCTAATGGCAATTTTTTTATTAACAAACATGCAGAATTGTGAAATGATAATGATGAGGATATGAGGTCAGGTCTTAACGTAAGGCAAATTTCATAATAAAATTTTAAATCATTAACACCCGCCGTATCATAAATATTTTTATCCCATTTAAAAATTCGGATAAATCAGTGTACTTTAGTCTACTGTGGTGACAGTATTTGATGGTTTTGCTGATGAAAAGAGATACTTATAGGGTACAATAAATGTTAGATACCGAAATCATTTTACTTCATAAATATACCCTGTTTAATGTTATATTGCTTTTTACTGTTATATAAAATTCAGGTTCAAATGCCATCCTGGTAAGCTGTACAAAAACACAAGAAATCTTATATTATGACGTATAGCTTTATGTAAAAGATTAAGGCAATTCTACTGGTAACAAGATTCTTGCAGATAAATTATTTACCTGGTGAATAAAGGCCATCACCATTTAAACAAATATAAGTGTTCCCCTTCATCTTAAAAGTTATTACAGAAACATTAAAGTAAATTTTGTGAACATTGTCATATATGTCATAGAACTATTAATATATAAACGTAAACATTTATTTTAGTTCGTTTCTCCATGAAGTGTATGCTTTAAACTGTTTGTTGGCATTAACTTTTGCTGCTGAATTATGAAGTTTAAGAGTGCAATTGCTTGGGTAAAAATCTATTTATTTGACATTTTCAAAGGAATTTAAATTTAAATCATTTTCTATTTGAGAAGGTGATTCCTTCCGATTTCTGTTGCACAGCAATAGTTTCAGAATTTGATTGAGAACGTCTTTCAAACTTTGACGAAGTGCTAGTGTATTAAGAGACTCGTCATTCTACCTACCAATCGTATTTGTTTTTCTAAGAAAAATCTAGAAGCCTTCTGTATTTTTATTCTCAAAACGAAAAATATCTAAGAATATTGTTAAAATTGTGTCATAAATAAAATATTGTATTGAGTACAAAACAGGTTTGAATAACATTTATTTGACAGGACATCTTTTTCAAATCACACAATGTATAAAATTATTCTTTGGAGCTTGAAGTTGTGTCGTACCACCACCTAATAAATTTTTATTGGTGTAACAGATTTATTGAGTAAGCAGATCATTTACGTCAACTTTACTATACAAATAGCCAAAAACATTAGTTTGGATCATACTCACATGCAATTTTTATTAAATAGCAATACGTATTTTATCCTTGCAACAGCATAAAACGTAGAAGCACGACAAATGGTTTATAAAATTGTTGTAAATTTATTGACAAATATTACTAGATGACTTTGGGAAATATGGTAGTTTTATTTATTTATTTTTGCTCTTCATCACTACATGACAGAACTACCACCTGTATCTTTGTCAATGTAACAATTATTAACACAATACATTGTGAACGGCATCGAAATACTCCAAAAGTACCAGTTTATTTGAACTAGTTGATGTAGTGTGTGTACAAACCTAAGCAACTTGTTTCCAGCATTCTCGTCTTTTGACATAACCAGTTCTATTTTTAATCTGCCAGATTTCAAGTTTTCGACAGAACACAGACACATGTGAAAATAAAAAAGAATGCAAATTCACAAGTTCAAATTATTTGTCAATTACACAAGTTGATTTATCGTGGCAGTTAACATAAATGCATTTTTTATTTCTGATAAATGCACATGCCTAGAGTTGGCACTAAAGACTGCAAGGAATCAAAAAAGGGATATGAAGTATATGCAAATTTAAAAAAAACAATGCAACTAATAAATTAATACGCATCTGTTGTTTCGACGTAATTGTTGACACAATGAAAAGCCACGTAACAAATAAAGTCGTCTGTATATATATGAGGTGTTTTTGACACACGTGTGTCGTGTCACTGATAAACAAAATGTTTAAATAAAAAGTGATCATGAAACCACAAAATGATAACGGTACAAAAACACTTTAAATATATTTTACTTTCGTGACCCAAGCAGCATTATAATTATAAAATTATCTGATTGTTCAAGTTGCTTGAAGATTTGAAATAACATCAATTGTTTCTGAAGAAAAAACGTAAAATTCATAAAAGTAGAGAAGATGGAAATGTTTACTGTGAAGCCAATGCGTATTGTTAGGGGTTCAGAGAAAACAAGAATCGTGCACGGTTTCCTGCGTGGAACTGACTGGGAAGCAGTTATTATTGACGGAAGATGCCTTTTCCATATTTCAATTGAAATTGAAAATTTACGAGTCGACAAAAATTGCTATGGACCGCTGCAAACTTGAGAACAATCGTCTTTCAAGTTAGCATCTGCTCCAGGTATTAAATAATTAAATTACCTTCAGTTACCAAAACCAACTTTGATCAAATTATTTTGAATACTTTATTGAAAATTCGTTCTGGCATCAAATGCATGGACAATTACTAAGTTTTATAAAATTTAGTATAAAATCTCTGAGTATTTGAAACTGGCTGCCAAGGATGGAAACGTAAAACCTATGAAACACTTTATTTTCATATTTCACAAATTATCTGTTTAAATGAAATTTTTGACAGCTTCTTCATTTTCTTATTCCACAAAACAAATGGCAAACTGTGGAAATGGAAAAGATTTTCTAACAATATGGTGGAACATTTACTCTGCAGCATCTGAAATGGAAATGTATATTGCAGTATATGTCATTGTTGTGTCATTGAGTACGTGCTTTATCACTGTACATAAAGTTAAGCACGTTACCGTTTTGTTCTTTTCCCCTCTTGTCTGTCCAGAGCTACGGCTCATTATACTTTCGTCCTTGTCGTCAGTACGTCATTCGGTGCTGATAATATTCTGTCTTGTAAATATTAATTCGGTTATATTTAATTAAAGTCAATAATTAAAATATTAAACCAAGTGTGTTGTTTTATTTTATGTTATGAGCACATACATAACACATATAAAATAGCTGATTGCTTAAGATGTTTCCAGCTGGTTTCACTGCTACAGTTTTATGGAACTACCAAACGTTATTATGACAATTTAGTTTGCATTTAAACCCCAAGTTAACTACAGAATTTATATTTTGATTGCAGATTGCAATATTTATTAAAAATATTTTATTATGTTTCTAATATATATGGTCACAACGAATAAACTAATTGTACTAACTGGTGGTTTTTTTCATATTTTAGCATATCAGTCTAGTACTTTGTTTGGCATCTGACTGTTGTTTGGACTTTTGATCGGTATAATTTAAGATAAGATACTTTTACGGCATAATTACAGACTAGGATCAAGCATTGAGAAACCGTTACGAGAATGGTCATTAATCCCACCAAATTCACGTTCCTTTGAGAGTGTATCTAAAACCTTTTTAGAAACTTTATTATTTTTAAACAATAAATTGTCTCGTAATTTAGTGACATCCATTTAATCTATAAAAGATCTTGACGATAAAGTATATTGAAACAAAAACGTGTTTAAACAAAACAAAGCGAGGTTTAACGCCAATCTCTATTTGAAGTAGTCATAAGCAGTTTTGTGACAAACAGAGACAAAACACTTTCAAGACTGAAAGGAATAAGGTGTAAGCTTAATACTAACAATAAGTAATAACTTGATACAAATTGCAACATTTCATTATTTTAACGTTACGAATTCAATGAAATGATTATACTACTTTAGAGATTAATTTTGACTATGAATGCATTGAAGATTGATACAATGACAACAAAGGAGAAATTGTTTACTTTTGACAATCAAAAAAGATTCAGAGCCCGGCTCTAGCAACGGTTGAACAATCAAACTATTTCGCTTAAATGAGAAAGATTTATAAATTAAACAAAATTGGAAATTGAAGAATATTAAACAAGGGTTACATACAGGTTTGGTTATAGAAACTTGAAAAACTTGAGCATTATGGGAAATTTTGCAAGTTCATAAAATAAAACCGAAACAAATTGTCTCTTATTTTTGTTAGCGATAGAGCTAATGAAATTCTCGTCGGTGCAAAATAATGAAACATTAAAAACTAATTAAAATAATACAATGCAAAGTTCAACGTCCAAAATTTTTTTATGAGTTTCCATGATTGAGAGCTGAAAGTTGATTTATCTTGTGCGATAAATTGGTGGTGAAGCGTTGCCAATCTACTAATCAGTAATCATAATCACATAATGTATTAATTAACTGTAGGTAAAAATTGTAATAATTTATTATTTCTATTTAAAGTACCAGTAGACACTTGTATTTAATGCAAGAAACTTTCATGAATTGCGATATACTTGTGATTAAATGTAACAGTAATTGTTAATCAGTTAAAACACTGACACTTGAATGAAGTGAAGTGCACAAATCAGAGTAAAGTCGATAAACGAATAAATGGTATGGATTCATCTTTAATTTTTATCCATAATTAATTGGACTTGTTTTCATGAAAGATTGTTGCAACTTAGGTCTTAAGCTCGTGATTTAAACTGATATAAACGATCGGTTGAAACGAATTCATAAAACAGTCAAAATCAGATGTACGTTTTATTTTTATTGGAAGACGGCGGATAGTCCAAAGGAGTACTTTTTGCAAGATTTTCTAAATTGTACATAGACAACAGGTGAATCAATTTAATAATACATACTGTGTTATTGTACAATCTACTTACAACTTTTGTGGAGTGTAACAGGATACACAGGTATGTAGATCTTCTTTTCTGCTATATTTTGTCGAAAGATTATGTCGGGCTAATGGCTATATGCAGGTTTTATTGCATTGCAATTTTGTAATTTGTTCATGCAGTAACATAAGATGTAAAAACACAAATAGTGGCTCATAACATAGTTGCAGCTTTCTAGGTAAATACTATTTAAGATTCCTTTAGAATCTTTGGTAGTTTCTTATATATTTTCACTTTTCAATAAAACATGACTCCAAACTACTATCTGTACCTGTGTCAAAATTATAGCTGCTTAAATATTATATTGTGAATGATATCAAGCCTGCACAAGTTTCAACAAGTTGATGCAGTTTGTACTATGCAAAGATAAGATACTTAATTCAAATATTTATGTAGCAATTTATTCTGACCTGCATAGTTATGTTTTAAATCTGGCAGGTTTAAATCTTTCAACATAACACAAACACATGACAAAATAATAAAAAACTAAGTTCAATTTGATTGTTTTTCATGACGTATGACGGCTTATAGCGGCAAGTGACAGTCAACGTATTTATTTATTTTTGATCAATAATTCTCTTACAATTTGTGCTGAAGAATGCTAGGCATCCAAAACGGTAATACGAAAATATGAGTAATATTTTATTTAATAATTACAATATATTAATATTCATCTGTTGTTTCGACATAGTTGTTGATACAATGATAAGCTTCACGCACGCATTAAATGAAATCTTCTGATGAACATAAATATTTTCCTGTATATTTGGACATAATATAGTCAAGTATAATATTATACTTTATGTATGCTTTTGACACACTAGAACAATACAAAAATTATATATTTTAGTGGATTTACTTTTGTTATTCAAGCAGCAATATAACAATATCTGTAGAAAGGAACGCAAACAAAAGCACACCGTTTATGACGTAAAACTAACCGGGAAGCAGTTTTTAATGACCGAGGATGGGAAAAGGGCTTTCAATCTTTCAACAAAAAATGGCAATTTCGAAGCCGAAATAGTTATTATGTTACGCGAGGCTGATGTGCACCAGAAAGCAATTGTCTTTCAAGATGACATCATCGCCAAGTAATTAATAATAAAATTAACTTCAGTTACCAAAGCAAGGATTCAAATTAGTTTGAAAATTTTATAGGTTATCACATCAAATACGTAGACTACGTGGTAATTATTTCAAAATCTTGTTTACATAAAATTTTAGGACAGTCAAAAGACTTGACGTGGAATGAAGCAATTAAAATTGTAGTTTTCTGCATGGAGCTATCATTGATGGCAATGTGACGTAATGCAATGCAATAGACGCTGTGATATATTTTTTGAATGTTATTTATATAATTATCTTAATGATAATTAATGATTTCAAAATACCATTTCGCCTCAAAATCTTTCAAGTCGTAAGAATTATCTATCAAAACTGAATCTTCTATTGCGGGGTCATACCACCGACTAGTAAATATTGTGGAATATTGGTAATTTTAAAGTTAAACAGATATGTGGTAAGTCTGCCTCTTAGATATTTGATGAAGTGCAAACTAAGTAGGCAGTAATGAGACGAAATATCTTTGCTGCAAACTGATACTCAAGACTATCCATTGCATGAAATGTATTCTCGTATTAAAATGGTGAAAACAGATAATAAAAATGTTCTGGTAAATATAATACATAAAGACCTCCTTTGATGAAACGTTTTTAATGAAAGAATTACACAGTTGGTAACTATACACATCTACAACATACAAACAATAACATATTTTTTTGCCATTTATTTCAATCTACACATAACAGTTAGAGTAAGATGTAGTAATTTTTTTTATTGACATTCGAAAATACCGAATAACTTTAGGTGGCTTAAGTTGACTTCATTAGACGTATTTGCTGCATTATATACTTAATGTACGGATGAAATTAAGAGAAATATTAATAACTATTGACAAAATTTAAATACTATAAAAAGAGTCTCCGATTCTCTTCGAATAGAAACTGGATTATTGCGCTATTGCTTCGTAATCAACCGGGGAAGTAAACTATGTGGAGCCCCAAATGACATTTCACAGAGCAATATCATGGACGGAGTGTTATGTTATGAAGTTATTATTTTCTTTGAGTTGACGTATAACTACGACAGTAAAATTCAGTATTTTTTTGGGATATTGCTGCCTTTTAATTATTTTCCCCAATTTGTCTTATTACTATATTTCCGGTTTTATTGAAGAAAAATTATGTTTCAAAAATTTAAAAATTATAAATTTTCATAGAAAAGTTATTAGTGAACCTCGGGTCTGCCGAAGTTTATCGGTCACAACAACGCTCTGAAGCTGACCTGTTGTCTCAGGAATCTCAGGAAAATCTGCTATGTAAACTTGAAGTACTTCGAAGAACAAAGTTTACGTCAAACGGTAATATAGGCAGTCATATCAAATTTGAAATTTTTGCCATCAATCAGAATGTTAATGTTTGTTGAGATAACACTAAAATCTCAAGCCGCCGCAGCTAAATGACGATATTTTTTATTTACATGGTACTATTATTCTAATTAAAATACAGATCTGAGTTTCGGACAATTGATATTGGCTTCATTTGCGTCTTATTCAGTGTCAATATAGAGCTGATTTCCAATCGTAAGACAAAAATTACAATTTGAACATAGAAATATGATTATATAATATGTACTGTAAGTATTCAACAATTAAGGTAAATTCAAAAACAAAGTAATCAGTCATAATAGAAAAGCCTGGTTGTGGTCATATAGATAACAGATTAATCATAATATAATGAAATATTATTTCTACGTTCTAAAAAATATTGGTTTCCTAAATCATCGAATTTAAAAGTTACATCATTTTCTAAAATAACCATTTTCCTGAACAAAAACAATCGTAAGTAAAAGTTACATTTTGTCATGAAAAGTCCCATTAAGCTGATATAGCACGATATAGCCAGTTAAAACAAATGAACCCAATGATATTCATTAAAGTTAGGAATCAATGATTCATGTTCGCATGTCAGAATTAGAATCCAGCATTCCATTAATCTTTTGGAACGCATTAATCTTTTCCAGCCCCCATCTTTGTAAAACTTATAAAAAGAGTATTCTTTTGGGTTACATTAATCCATCCATTTTAATATCGCACATGATTATACAATAAATTAAAAACACGAAACATTTTTACACACTTAAATAAAATATTCCTCCTTCTACGCGGTGTTGATATCTATACAACCGGATTCATAGCTGACAGTATAGTCAACATCAAACAAATAGAATGATGCACAGTATTGTGGGAATCAGCTTGATAATAATACAAAGAAATCAATTTCTTTAAAGAGTCGAATTTCTCAGATTATTGCATACTGAATTCTGGGTGTATACAATCACAGCGCACTTTTTATATTACTTCATATTATACCGTGATTCATAAAGGCCCAATTACAAAATAATGCCATGTTACTTGTTGGTGAAACATCAAAAAGCCGCCTAAATGATAAAGAGTACAGAGGTAATATTACAAGTTGTGTAAAGATGCAGAGTAGATAAGTATTAATTTAAAACAGTAGATTTGGCAAAACATTGTGACCTTGTATAGAGACAATTCACATATTATGTTTTAATTGCTTCAGCAGAGTTTATTGTAAACCAGCTCAGACCGTGTCTTTGACTTTATCTAATGTTACGCGTTTTAAAAACAGAGACTATCTATCACAATTGATACATGCTTTAAGTAATAAGTAATATTCTTTTAGTAATAGTATTTATTGAATAATATTTGCATTGCTTGAACAAAATATTGAAATGATAGATTTTGCGCAGGTCAACGACGCAAGTTACCTTATGCTCGCTTACTTGTTATTCGTAAAAACGAGGTCGGACCTCAGATTATCTGAAACAGTTATTAACAAAGACATACTGACTTTCGTTGGCAAAACGATTGCACTTTGAGTTGGATTATTGCGTCTTTTATTGTTTGTCGGAATGTGTGAAGAAGGCTTTAAAATTTGAGTGATATGGAAATTAATTAAATTCAAAACAACGGAAGTGAAATAATGTACGGAAAATGATAAGATTTTATTATTTACAAAAATCGGGGATCAAAATTGTTATGTATGTACTCATAGCATTCTAAATAAAACAAACTGCTTGGTTTAATATTTAAATTATTAACTTTAATTTAATATAACCAAATTAACAATATTGACAAGACAATAGTACAGCACCGACCGAATGATGGACTGACGACAAGGACAAAAGTATATTGAGCGTGAGCTCTGAACAGACAAGAACGAAAGGAACAAAACTACAACGTGCTATATTTCATAACAATAGCGGTATCGCACCGACTCGATGACATGATAAGAACATATACTTCAAAAATAGTGTGGTAATAATTGAGTTATTGACAATAAGTGTTAGAAAGGATTGATTAAGGGATTGAAAGAATATTATTGTAAAATATGGGAATGAAAAAGTAGTTCAAGTTCAAATGCATCTGAATTTGCTAACTTAAAAACACCAAAAAGCTGAAAACACCAAAACAACTGACAGAAACACTTATAAATGCACTTTATAAGTTAAAGTTTGAGCATTATGATTTGACAATCAATAATCATGAACACAAACTATAAACAATTACATATTTGATAATGTGAGCTCGTTCCTAGTGACAAAATATAAACGCACTTTTTTGATTAATCAGTTGCCAGGATTACACCATTACCATATGGTTAAAATAGTTGAAGTTCCAATATATATTTGAGCAACTATTCAACATAATTTTGTGAAATAATAACTATATTCTGATGTGACTTTCTGTGAAATTCTGCAAATTTTGTCTATAATTTTCTTGCTTGTTTTGTGTGATAAATAGATAAAATTACACAAGTGTTGTTCCGACAATTTATTGGCTATTTCTTCAAACCGACATACTGCAGACATGGTTCAGTTAACGTGCATCTAGATATTTTGATCAGCTGACATACTGCCTACATGATTTAATACATGTACATTGTACATCTAGACTGTTTCCCTCTGCTGACCTGCAGCAGACATGCTCAATTCTTAGGAAACGAAACTCCTCTCTTTTCGCGAAATTTACTATCGATCAGCTACCATTGTCCTGTGATCAAACTATTGGAATTTTCTTTTTAGACGTTGCGTGGCACCAGAGAAAGTTTGGAGCGTCTTCATATCTAGACCTGAGCCGTAACATATATAATTAATTATTAATTAGGCGTTATTTAGTTTCATATTGAGCGGCGACTTTACAATTAAGGCAGTCGAAGTGCTCTCACCGTCATATTCCTATTACAATTACTTACTCGGATTGCCACTATTTTTTTAAAATAGCGCCAACCGGCTGCCAGCTTTTGTGTTAACAATCTTTCACAATATTATTATAATTAAATTTTTTAATTTTAATTTTTTGTTACTAACTATGGACCAGAGATTTTTCTGATCCGCGACAGGGCATCCGTAAAGCTGGAAAAAACCATCTGCTGTCGGCAGGTATCGATCCTGATACATCTCGGTGGTAGTCCGACGTCTTAACCTCCTTGCCATCCACGCCCTGCCCTTATATACTTGTAATATGAAGTAACACAGTACTACACTACTGAACATTGTGAACTTTTAAACGCTTACATTGTTGGTCGGTGTAAGGGCATGTTATAACGAAATAAATTAGTTATATTTCGAGTCAAGCTTAGATTTAAAAATATTAAATGTTAAGTGAAATGAAATGATAAAGAGTATGAAGAATGTAACATTTATCAAATTTGGAGTATTTTAGTACCGTCCATAATATACTGTGTCTAGTACATGATTTCTACGATAGTTAGATATGTCAGTCCTAAGTTCGTCAGGTGTAATTAATTGATAAGAGAAGTTATGCTTCTACGAAATAAATAATATTTATCATAGCAATTCAGTCTACCCTTCAATCCAAAGTTAATTAAAAGATTCATATACGAATTGTAGACTGCAATATTTATCAACAAATCATTTTTTATTATGAGGTTTTATATATTGACACAACAGAAAAAATAACCGCACTATTCAGCGTTGTTTTCCTCGGTATAACATCGTTCTAGTACTTTGTTTAGAATCTAATTGTTGGTTTGCACTTTTAGTTGGTACATGTATGATTAATGACCAGAATAAAACATTGAAAAGCTTACAAGAATAGCCATTTATCCTATCAAATACTTTTTCTTTGAGAGTAAACTTTAAGCCCTCAGTAACATTTGTTTTGAAAATTCGTAAATCTGTGATATCTATTCAATCTATTAAAGATCTTGACGATCAAGATCAAGAATATTCAAGCACGAAACGGGTTTAAACAAAACAGAGGTAGGTTTAACGACAAATTGTATTTTCAGTGGTTAGAAAGCGGTTGTTGTGCTCCGTTCAGAAATACCTCCAAGGTTGAATGGGATAATAATTGGCAGTATAAAATGTAAATGCAAATTGTAGCAGCACATTATTTCAATATTAATATAATGATGTGATTTTGTTACTTGAGAGACAATATATGATTACGAGTGCATTGAAAATTACATTGAAGATAAGAGAGAAACATCTTGCCTTTAATTGCAACAAGAAAAGAAGAAAAGATTCAAGGGGTGTCTCTAGAAAATGGTTGAACAATCAAGGGCATTTTGTGTAAATGAGAAATTTATTTTTTTAAATGGCTCAAAATGTGAACTTAAGAATTAAAAAAACAGTAGCATGCAGATGTGGTAATACAAACGTGAAAAAACTTGAGCTTTCTGAGGAAATTATTTAAGACGAAAAAATTAAACCTAAATTAGCTCATTCGCATTTGTGTTAGCGAAACAGCTAATACAGATCTCGTCGATGCAGAATAATGAAACACTAAAACCAATTTAAAGAAAAAATTACAGGGTTCAACGACCAAAAATATTTTAGGAGTTGCAAGCAATAACATGCAAAGAAGAAACGAAGCTTTAAATAGTTTGGAGTGAAATAGTTACTAACAAAATACAATCAGATTTTACATTATCTAATGTAAATATGAAATGTTTTATTATTTCATTTTATGTTGTATTAATTGCAGGAAAATATTTTTCAATGACATTTAAATAAAAGGAAAAAGCAAACAATTATGAAGTTTCCAATAACTAAAGTTTATAAAATATTAGTTAATCGAACAAGGAAGTGCTCAGCAAATTTTTATTTTGCTGTTTTTTCAATATTTTAAAGCAGATTTAAAATTATTCAGTAAATGGTGTAAATTTTTTTATCATTTTTATCTATGACTGCACTTGTTTTCATGATAGATTGTAAAAACTTAGGTTCTAAGCTACTGATAAAAATGATATAAATGATTGGATGAAAAAATTCATAAAAAAGTCAAAATACAAACGTACAACGTTTCATATTTATTGGCAGACAACGTATAGTCCAAAAGAGTTTCTTTTGCAAGACTTCTTAAATTGTACATAGAAACTGGATGAATCAATTCAATCAAAACTGTAATTTAGTAATGCCTACTGTATATCCGTATCACCGACTAAAATTTTTTTGAGTGAAAAAGCCTACATCAGTGCATAGGTTTGTTGCAACTCTTGTATTGAACGAAAAATTTATTTCGGATTAACTGTTAATTGCTTATTTTATTGCATTTCTATTTTGTATTTAGTCCATGCAGTAGCATAAAAAATAAAAACACAAATAGTGCTTCGTAGCATAGATTGTTGGGTTAGTTTTCTAGGTAAATAATATTATGTAAGATTCCTCTGGTAACTTTGATGTTATCTTATTTGTATTCAATTTTCATTATTACATGACTCCAAAGAATTAACTGTACCTATGTCGAGATAATAGCTACTAAAATATTACACTGTGAACGGCATCGAACTACTCCAAGAACTTCTTTATTTCAACATGTTGATGCAGTTTGTAGTATAAAAGTTAAGCTACTTATTTCCACCATTCACGTAGTGACTTGTTATGACATGACTACTTTTAATTTATATCTGGAAGTTTTAATGTTTTTAACATAACACAAACACACATGGAAGTAAAATATATTTTTAATTCACAATTTCAATTTATTTGTCAATGACGCATTCTGGCTTATGGCGGCAAATGGCAAGCACCGTATTTTTTGTTCAAGATAAACAGTTGTCGTATAATTTGTACTGAAGAATGCTAGGCATCCAGAACGATAATTCCAGAATATGTGTAATATTTTATATTAAAATGCCCACATACAAATATTTATCGGCTGTTTCGATGTAGTTCTCGATGCAATGATAAGCTTCAGGCAAGTATTAATTGAACTTGTCTGGTGTACATGGACATTATAATATTTATGGACATAATAAAATCATTTATACTACCGTGAATATGATATTTTAGATATGCTTTTGACGCACTTGTCGTGTCATTTATAAAACAAAATGATTTTACAAAGTGATCTTTCGATCATGAAATGAGAAGAGTAGAAGAACATATATTTTTAGTGGGTATGCTTTCTTCATCCCAGCAGTACTATAACAATATTTGCTGGAAGGTGCGCAAGGAAAAGTACACCGTACAAGAAACTAACCAAGAAGCAGTTTGTAATGACGAAGGAGGAGGTTTTTTCGTCTTACTTCCAGTAGTAAATGGCAATGTACAAGAGAAGAGAAGTTATTATTACTTTGCCGTAAGTAATCTTTAACTAAATTTATTCAGTTAGCAAATCCAACTTTCAATCAAATTATGTTAAAATGTTTTAACCGATATGATTTTGACATCAAGTACGTAGACAATGACTCGAATATTGGAGATTCAGTGGAACATCACATCCAAAAATAGTTTCAAACAAATTATGGAATGGATCAATTATAATTTGTGAATTTTGTACCGGGCCACCATTGACGGCAATGTTGATGCTGTGAGTTACATTATTTAAATGTTTCTTTTATTATCTGTTTAAATAAAATGCTTGCCTTTGTCTACTTTGTCCCATTCCACAACACAAATTGCAATCTCTAGATCTGGAGGAAAATTAAAAGATTTTTAATTATCCGTAAGAACGTTTTTTTGCATCATCTGAAATGTGAAATAAATCGTTTATTACTAAAAATGTTGGCTGCTGGTTTAACTGATATAGTTTTATATAATTCTACCAAGCATTATAATTACTATTTAAACATAAACATAAACATAAACATTACAAACATAAAAGTACTCGCAGCGGTCGGTCGAGTTTTTTGTGTAGCTCTGACAAAAATTGAGTTTTTAATTTAAAATC
>JAQFYG010002682.1:0-14091 GCA_034694325.1 Entomobrya corticalis
GTATGAACATTAACGCACGTATGCCGTAGTAAAACTTGTAAGATCAAGTATTTTCTTTATCATTTTATAGATACCGCAACTCGTCTAGTCTGTCCATATTTTATTGTTTATTAGATACATATATTTTATTAACAATTAATTTACCATTAAATTGGAAGCATCGTAATCATTAAATGTATAGCGACATTTTCTCAATCAGTCTTGAACCCTCATCTCATCCCAAGTAAATCTGGGGCGAAATGAAACTCCCAAAAATATCTTTAGACTATCATCGCATAGAACTAGGACCCTTGGCCCTTGACCTTTTCCAAAGATTACTATTACATTTAACCCTTTTTGCTGAACAAAAAAGGTCCTTAAACTCCCAACAATTAAGCCGCAACCGCAACTCATCTATTCCGTTTTATTATCCCACGTACGTAAGCACTCAATGCATACGTGTACTATTCATTCACTCAACTCATGTGTGTACTTTACTTGCCACCTTCATCTCTCAGTACATATTACAGATATTTTTTTTACCCTTTCCTCCTCTCCTTCTCCTCCCCCTCCTCATAAACAAGCATAACAAAAGAGAGCTCTTAACTATAACTTCTAACAAGCCACAATCCACACAATATATACCCAAAAGGTACATAACATCACTGCATTGAAAAATCTCTCTCTACTTTACTATATTTCTCTTCTCAGCTCTCATTCTCATCATTAATTTCATATTCGTCGTAGTAGTAGTCATCATCATCAACTCCAACTTCAACTCCACCAAGTCAACTCAGTAGTCACCAATATTATTTCTCTCGACGAGACGACTCTGACTCTGAGAGAACAAGTGAATAATGCAACTGGGTTAGCAGTAATCATCGTCATAATAATATTTGCTTGTGTGGCTCTTCTCTGTGTGTCTATTTTATTGCTTTACTTTACTGCTCTCCTTCGTCTCTATGTGGTGTATACACATTAGTTTTTAGTATTTATCGTCGTCGATGTCGTCTTCGTCGTATAAGTGTGTGTTCGTCGTCGTCGGTGATGATGATGGTGAGTAGTGGTGTGTGTGTGTGTGTGCAGTACTTTTTTTATTATTATTTTAAACTAATATACTGCTATACAGAAAGCCTTTTTTATATGTTATAAACCACAAAAAAATATTAATTTATTTAAATATTCAAGTAAAACTATATAGACAAGTATACTGGGGAATGACGATGATTGAGAAATATTTATAAGTAAACTCTTCTATTAATTATTATTCATCTCTGAGCTCTGAGACGTCTCTCTCTCTCTAACTAAATGTTATGATGATCAACTTGTTTTCTTTTTAAGTATTTCTTGTGTGCTCTGCTCTGAGCTGAGGAGATGAGAATAATAATAATATATGTAAAAAAAGTTAAAGTTAAATGAGTTTTTTTAGTGCAAACTTTTCGTCATCACGTTCAACTCCTCATCTCTCAGCGTCATAAACATCTATATTGATAATTATTGTTGGAGCGGAGGATATTGATTAGTGTGTGTGGATGTTATAAAGTTAAATAAAAGAAGCGCTGCTTTTTTTAAGTCGTCGGAGTCAAAATGGTTTGTTTTCAAAATAATTATGTGTAAACATTTATAGATTTGTGTATCTATTTTGGTCTTTAATTAAATATTTACTATAGATTTTTAGGGTACATGCATCGGTTCTGTGTAGTGTTTCCATTTTGTGTGTATAATAATTCATAAATGTTTGTGTAGTTAAGTTAGCTTTTAAAATGAGTAAATATTGAATATTAAAACATTTTAGGGCTTATTTGGCAACTGAGCAAGAGAAGAAATAAATATGAATTGTTTGATAGATTTTTAATTGTTAACTAAATGATTAGGTTGTAAGGAGACTAGTTAGCTTTAATGAATTTAGATTGTAATAGGTTTACGCTTTACTTTACAGTTAGGTCAGTAGTCAGTATTGATTGAATAGCGGGAGCGGCACGTCACGTCATAGTCGTGATATGATGCAAGCACGCTGGAATTTTTGCGCGCTTTGTTGTCTGCATGCATACCTAACAGATAAAGATAATACGTGATGATAGCTCAAGTCAGGGCTTGATTGGTGGGGGCAAAGCGTTTGATGTTACATTAGCTAAGTGTGAATGTGCGACCTAATTGATAGTCTTTCATATATGTCTATTGTCTATTAACTAGCTGATAAGTGATAAGATAAGACGTCTAGCATCTGCACGGTCTGTCTGATTTAACTGTAGACATTGTCTCAAATTATATGTTATCAATTAAGGCACAAGTTCATATGATGATGATGATGTACTTTGCAAAGTGCAAACGCACTAAATCGCTAAATCCAGACTTTTTAAAATTGGTAAAATAGGTCTAGGTCATAGTTTTGTTGATTGTTGTTCTTTGATTCCAGGAAATACTACGTCACGTCACGTGCTTTATTGTTCTTCCGTATTTACGTTAGCAGTAGAGTACGTCTCGTGACTTTATAACCGTCTAGGTAGAACAATAGCACATTAATGTTTTCCATTCCGGTCGTTACACTTTCGTCAAAAGACGTCATGAAAAGGAAGAATGAATGTGAAAATACTATTATACTATGACGGGAATATAGGGTGATTGGGCAGATGTTTTATGGGTTTAATGGACTAGTTTAATGTTTATTTCTGTCGCTATTGTTATCAGTACATCTTGATAGGATTCGCTATCGTCATTTTTGTCATTTGTAATGTCTGCAAGACTAATTTGATACATTTGGCATTTCAGTTAATAAGAATGTTGAAACTAATGACATCTTTTTGTCGTTTTCTCTGACAGAACTAATCATTTTGGAGAGGAAGAGGAATATTCGTCAGCTTGATTTGATTGAGGAACAGTGTTGACATAAAATACAAAGCAAATACGATATAAAGTTAAAAACAAATAAATCTACGTTAAATGGTGCAGTGACAGTGAGCTTTCTGGTATGGACCCTTACTTTTCAGTTAGTGATGTAGGGAATTTTGGTGGTGATGCAACTGGATTTGAAGGAACCTTCAATGACACTCTACAAATAAATCAACATCATCTGCTCCCCCAACCACATCAACGGAATCATGGACCGCCACTGACTCCCAGTGGCTCCAGTCCCAGTATCTCATCGTCCTCTCAGCTTACACCCAATCCTCACCACCACATGAAGGAAGATGACGGAGGAGAAGGATGCGGTGAAAATTCAAGACATGGAGAGAAAATAGCTGGAGGTAGCATCGGAAGCAGCAGCAACGGAAGCTCTTCCTCGGTTACGAAGCGTGATCAAATGGGTTTTCGCAACCTTCCTGGTTTGCCAAATCCTCATGTCAGCTCAGCCAAGCCACACCGGCATCATCACAGACATCATCGACTTCAAAGAGAGAGTTTAGTTGATGACAGAGATGACGATGATGAACAGAACTCACTTGTAACTTCATCATCGTCTGCGTTTTCTGTGACTTCGCCTCGTGACGCTACCTGGAGTGACAGAGAAGTTGAAATGGAGGATGGAGAGGACTCTGACAATTCCGACGAGTCAGAAGATACTGAGGAGGGAGAAAGTGAAGATCAGATGAATCATTTTAAGCCAAATTCTACAGTACATGGGAGTGCGAGGAGCATTAACTCCTCTCCTGGTCATAGTAATCCAGGTATGTTTAGTCCTTTTGGCATGTGCCATGACACTTTCCGCTACTATGTTACTTTTTTATATGCATGGAATTAAATGAAAATGAAAATGACTTTCTCTCTTACCAGCAGGGTCGCATTTCTTTCCTGAAGGTGCTGATGATCGTGATGCGGGATCATTGCAGTACTCGCATGACGACATGACTGCAGCAATGGGATTTCTTCCAAGTCCAGTAGTAGTCACCAGCAGTAGCCCCCGTCGCCACCGAGCAAACCGACTAGCAAATCATAGCCCAATCTCACCTTCACCCCCAGCGGCCAGTCATTTCTCGTCGGAAGGAACCTTTAACAATAAAAGTCCACTCGGAGGAAGTTGGAATCATGGAGATTATACACATCATCAAATGGTAAGTACTAAGAGCAACCGATGTAATATATATTTTTGTATGTTATTGATTTGAAAACCAGTATAATGACAATGACATCTACTTATACTTTTTCTGTTACTTTCCACAGAATACAAATGCGGTAATGAACATGAGGGACTACTATGATCCCCGATCTCAAAATCTACCAGGTCATAGTCCCGTCTCTGCTGACGAATACGAGGGTAGTGAAATCGACTACAGACACAGTGAGCATGGAAATCTTTCAGACTACGATCATAACGTATATGACAACGCAGTTGATGATCAGAATGGTCTCGACGATCCCTCCAACTTCCGGTGCATGACTCCCGGGTCAAATATCCCCTTAAGAGGTTCTAGTGGCAATCAACAGCAACATGATGACATGCTTGAAAATATCTCTTCAGATGCAATGATCATGATGCCAGACCCAATGGATGCTTTGAACACTCCTGAAGATGATCTTAATGACGAGACAGGACATTTTACCGCGGGTTTAGCCCGAGCAACTGGAGTAAACTGTGCTCAAAGCTTTACAAATAATGATAGTGTTCATCATGATATCGTCCCAGCAACCAATAACGAGTTTGTGAGCATCAATCCTGTTCCACCTCCGTCCGTCGGGACAATTAATGAGGACGGATATTATACTACAACCGTTGCCTCATTTCCCCCATGTCTTGACCCTGACGAAGATGAACTACCGTCTAGGAAGGGTCCTAGACGAAGATCTGCATATATTGAGGAAAGCTGGCCACCCGTTTCTCCTAGTAAGCATCTTTCATGACATCATTATCATATAAACTTTGTTTTTTAATTCAATACAATTTCAAGTACAAGTAAATGCTTGCGTAATTAAAAAAGGCATAAAAAGCAGTTGTGAAATGACGAAAATAGAATATAAACTGATAGGAAGCAAAGTATTGAGCTATAAATATAAAATTTAGTTGATATTGAAATGGTTTTCAGTTTTGTAGGCAATTGTCTATTGTTTTATGACAATTTTGTGTGCAATATATTTGACCTCAAATATGCGATAGACAATAAAAACTTAGTAGAGAGTTATTGGCTCATTCATGAATAGCACAATATAAATTCTTTATTATAATTCTTTCTTCATTTCTTTCTCGATCTTTCTTTATACAGATTAGAGCAGTCTTTTGTTCCGATATAATAAGATGAGTTGAAGCATAAACGCGTCAGATAGAATTAGAAAGCTATCTTGTCAATTAGATACGTTATTTAGTGATTCAGCAACTCTGTTCTTGATTTACGATGGCATATAGTAAATTATATTGAAGTTTCCAACTAATTAATATTGTAAATGTCTCCTCCTGTAGGTGACGATGATGGTTCCCAGGGGCCAACCATTGTGGCTATCCAGAAAATCAAATCACCCATTCCCGACCATATGCGCGGTGGGATACAGACGCCTCCCAACAGAAGTGGTTATGGATGGAACGATCAACATAAGATCAACTTGCAAGCGAATGGCGTTGTAGAGAAGGTGCCAAAATTGGATGTCGATGACGTGGAGTATGGCATTGAAGGCAATTGTGTGCTGACAGGTATAGAAAGCCTTCCAATTACATTCAGTTATGAGAAAAATGAAGCTCCATATGGCTACGGTTATTAATATGTTAAATGAATTGTTTTCTCAATTTAGATTCGAACAATCAAAATACAGAATTAGCTTCATCTCAGATCTCTTCTGAATCTTCAGCAAACATATTGCAAGATATAACTAATCCCGTTGGGGTTAGCAGCCATGTTACCTTTGCGAAGGAGTCAGGATTGGTCTCGCCCAGTATTGAATCATCACAGGAGGGAAATATCTCAAACCAAACGAATAAAAGATCTGCGGATTCAGAACTTCCAGATGGATTTTCCACACCGAAAAAGCGGAAGACGGAGCACAAGCACCGCCATCATTCCAGCTCCAGTAGTAGATCTCATCACAAGTGAGCCAATTGGGATACTGAAATTTAAATATGAAATGGAAAGTTTGAAATTTTCTAAACATTTTGATTATTATTATTAGATCATCTTACAGTGGCAGTAGCCACAAATCTTCGGAGAGGAGAAGTCACAGCAAGAGTGGTGATCATACCCCTCGAAAGAGTAAAAGTGAGCGTCCCGTCAAAAAGTACCGTAGCAGTGACAAAAGAAGATTTGACGTGGATGTAATGAATGCTCTTCTACCTGAGTACAATCCTTTTTCAATCTTTGGCGGAGTCCGAATAAGCGAGCTCTCATCTGATGTTATTTCTCAACTTCCATTCGCAAATGCATTGAAGGAGATCACGTACAAAAATCTGATTCGGGTAGAGGTTCACCCTAATGGGGGAGCTTGGATATTGCATGCTTATCAGCATGAGCTTAACAAACTGTCACCAGAGGACATGGATGCGTTTTCACATCAATATCTCAAGGTATGTTACATTTTCAAAATTAAATCCTTAATCGTTCTTTATTTACTAATTAATATTAATATCTTTGAATCGTCTATCTATAGCTCGCCTTCAGTGAAGATGAAAAGAACGAGAAAGCTCATTTTGTGATTGGAATTGTTCACGACGGAGCTAGATATATGCCTGATCTGTTGGACTACATGGGGTCCGAACATGCAAACTTAACTGTGAAGGCAGGAGTGCTAACCAACTCGGCAATAAATACGATGACAATGGAACAGTATCGCGAGCAGGTAATGAATCTAAAAGGAATCAAAACTCATTTGAAACTAAAGATACTAAAACTGTATATCAACATGGAAGTATTTATCTAATACTGATTTCGTGGTTTCCGTTTAAATTATTTGAATATCTAGGTATATAACAGCTACGCCAGTGGCACTTTCCGATATGGACCCTTGCATCAACTCAGTCTGGTTGGAACTGTACATGAAGAGGCTGGCGGTTATTTTCCAAACTTTTTGGCATTGCTTGAACAAAATCCGTTCTTGAAACTGGTCATGCCGTGGGGAGAATTCTCCATTTTCCCTGGAGATGACCCTCAAAACTCGAATGACGGACCGATCCTGTGGATCCGTCCTGGAGAACAACTTATTCCAACCGAAAGGGAGGCGGCAACCGGAAAACGTCGACGAACTGGAATTAATGAGTTGAGGAACTTGCAGTACTTGCCCAGGTTGTCTGAGGCGCGTGAAATGTTGTTTGAGGATAGAACAAAAGCCCATGCAGATCATGTCGAACATGGAATTGATAGGAAGCCGTCAGCTGCTGTTGGTATGAACCTTTTCATGTTTTTACTTCTAGATATAATTCTTAATGGTGTATAATTATATTAAAATGTTTCTCTTTATTTTTAGGTGTTTTGAAAGCAGTCCAATGTGGCCAATCCTATTTCACAAACAGGATAACAAAGGATGTGGTAGCTTTCCACGCAGCAGATTTCAATGAGCTTGTTGAGAAGCTCCAGCTAGATCTCCATGAGCCACCTATTTCACAAGTAAGTTGTTTTAAGATCAAATTAAGTTGAAGTACTCATTTTGATATAAGATTTGGTTATTAACTGTGGACTTTTATTCGTTACAGTGTGTTCAATGGGTGGAAGAAGCAAAGTTGAACGTGCTCAGAAAGGATGGAATACGATATGCGAGAATGCAATTGAACGACAATGACATATATTTCTTACCACGAAATATTATTCACCAGTTCCGTACCGTTTCAGCTGTGACAAGCATTGGTAAAGCATTAGTTATTTTATTTAGTATAGCAATTTATGCTCCCAGTTTCTGGTGCAAGTTCAAAATTAACATTACATTACAGATTACAATATATAATCTTATTTTGTTTGTCCACTGTAGCTTGGCACGTGCGCCTCCGTATGTACCAGTCGAGTAAATGCATGCCGGTACTTGATCCTCAAGGAAAAGCCAAAAGTGAAACCAAAGTGGCATCGGAAACGTCGTCCTCTTCCCCCGAGAAGTACAAAGATAAACATAGTAAGGAACGTCCATTGTCAACGAAATCTGGATCAGACTACAACAAAGATGCAAGATCCTCATCCAGTGTGAAGAAGGAAAAGTCAACCTCCGAGTCTAACAGGAGTCATCATCACCATCACAGCAAAAGTAGTAGTAGTAGCGGCAGCAAGCCCCACAAAAGTTCCAGTTCTCACTCAGGAACTAGTAGTTCCAAACACAGATCATCCAACTCCAGCCATGGACATCATTCCAGCAAGTCCAGCAAATCGCATCACCATCATTCAAGTGAGGACAAGCACAGGCACAAACATCGGGATGAAGGTCATTCTTCTTCGTCTAAAAGTGAACGTCATCACAGTAGCCATAGCCATCATCACAAGTCAAACTCACAATCATCTACATTATCAGAAATTCCTGAAGTTGGAGAAGGAGAGGGAAATGATAGTGGGTTGGATGCGACGTTGACAATTTCATCTCAAGAAAGTTTGAATACAACAATTTTGGAGTCGGGCCGAGAGAATATTGGGGCTGCTGATGAATTAGATGGTGAACTACTACTTCAAGCTGGTGGTTTACAAGAGGAGGATTCTCAAAATGAGAATAGTGAGAACAAAGAGAATTTCGAAGATCTTGAAAAATCAAATGAGGATGACGATGATGATGAAGGGGAAGAAGAGGAGAAACTAGAGAGTGAAAAGGAGATTGCGCAAGACGAGGAGCTTTACACAAACGATAGTAATACTGATACTGCTGCTACAGCGCTAAGGGATGAGCAATTAAATAGATCAGAGGAAAATGATCAGAGTCAAACGATCGATGAAGATGAGAAAGGAGATGATTCAAGCCAAAGTGTTTCAATTAGTGTTAATGGTCATCGAAATGAGGCGAAGGATGATCGACACAAAAGCTCATCAAGTAGTAATAGTAACAATAAGAGCTCCTCCTCATCTAGTGGGAAAGATAAGCATCGCAGCAGTAGTGACAAGGACAGACATCGCGATCGCGACAGGGATCGCAGTAGCAAACATCACTCCACTTCTTCCTCGTCAAAGGACAAGGAGCATCGCAGTAGATCTGATAAACATCGAAGTAGCGATGATAAGGAGCCAAAGGAGCATAGAGATCGAAATAAGGATCGTAAGGAGTCTAGCAGTGGCAGAGACAAAGATCGTCACAAAGGGTCGTCCTCATCATCACACCATGATCGTAGCAGCAAAGATGAGAAACATCGCTCAAAAGAATCGCGACATCATCATAGTCACGACAAGGATCGTCATGGTAGCAGTAAGCATAGCAGTAGCAGCAGCTCAGTTGACAAGTCCAAAGATAAATCCAAAGAGCAGCTAACAACTTCCACTGCTTCTGAAGTTCAGCAAACTCTCGCAAATAAGGTTGCCGCAGAGGAGGAGGATCCATCCAGAACAGCAGCCGTTCCTGATGCGAAACTTAAATCTGATGATGGTAACAATGGTGCTGCTACAGCAACTGGTGGTGACTCCACTAGAGCAAGCGTTTCATCTCCTGCCAAAAAGTTGCATCCTGGAGAACATCATGGCGAGCAGACAAAGGCCAACGCTATGCCCAAGGCCGGGCCTAATGACATCATCTTGAAAAAGAATGGATCTAACATCATTCGCAAGATTGTACCTGCTTCAGGAACAGCAGATGTCTTATCCTCCATTCTAAGCCGCATGGACACGTTGAAAAAGTCGGATCAGCTATGAAAGTAAAAAAAAGAAACAAGTAACTGCCATCAACATCGCACTGTCATTTCACACTTTAATCAATAATAAGCAAATAGTATTTTACAATAGAGACCATGAGAGGAAAAAAATAATTTTACAACGTTTACAAAGTTTAGATTAAAGTATCCGAGAAACAATTCGTTTGTTTATAAACTGTACCTCAAGACAGCGTACTTTTTACGAATATCAAATGTTTCGTTGGCTATGGTTATTTTTCGCGGAATGGTCTACTCAAACGGAACATCACATTGGTCTGGTCAGTGGTCATGTGGAGGCAAGGAGAGAGCAAGGACGAGGACGTCTGGAATCCAAAGAAGTAAAATATGGAGTTATTTCTATCGTGTGAAAGAATTTAATGTGTCTGTGTTGTCGTTTTTTATTATGATTACTTGTTGTCTGTTTTGTGGTGGTTATATTACGATAAGCTAAAGCTAGAAATTCAATTTGACGAAAAATATGTACAATGTTTCACCGTATTGAAATGGGAAACCAAGAAGAAAAACTTATTTGACAGTTGATAATCCTTCCTCCTCCTCGCATAAAAATATTTTTGTTGTCGTAGTAGCAGTGCTTTATTTGGAGACAGCTTTTTTGTAGAGAAAAACTGTATTTATTATTGTTAGAATAGTTATTGTGTTTATATCTTTTACACGTAGTATTTTTGACGGCGACAATTGTCGGTATACATAATAATATATTATTGTTCTGCTTAAGACTTAGCTTTTTTGTAGATTGTACATACGTATCTTAATGTAATAAGCTATTGTTACATTTACTATTATTCTGTAACTTAATCTCTTACAATTATATTATTACATATTTTAATAATAATAGAAAAAAGTAATATTGAGTCATCCAATTGTTCTCATTAGGATGTATAATGTGCAGTTTTAAATGTTGTATCATAATATAGTTGATATTCTTATTATGAGTAGAATATAAGAAACAATAAATCAAGATCCTCACATTAATATTATTACATAATACATGCTACAACACTATACAATGTATGTAACTACTATAAAAATATTATACAAATTGTACATATTGTTTGTATTGACAGTTAGGTAGAAAATATTAATTTATTTTCGAAACAAAAAAACCAAGCAGCAACAACAAGAAAACAAAAATTGCTACTTTCAAGTTTTTCTCAAGTTAAAATATTACTAATCTTGTATCTGTAGTTGATATTTATTAATGAAGAATAGGAACGAACAGAGAAAAACTGCAACAACAAATTATATTACACTGAAATACTACAAATTACTTACATTAATATATAATTATAACTATAACTATTATGCAATCATGGTCCTTTTTTGTGAGTTTGTTTTCATAATCATCAAATTTATATAGTAGCACAAAGAAAAATGTATAAAAAATTTATTCAAGTCAAATCCCAATATACACTCTGCTTATATGAAAAAAAAAATATATATATATATATTATTATGTCCGCTCGTTACATATACATCAAACAAAAAAACTAATACTTGCATGTTGTTATAATTAAAAAAGGTAACATTATAAAAAAATTGTGTATCTCGTATGTACAAAAGACTATTGTATAAAAAGGAATTACTATTATGAATATAAATAGTTTAATAGTAGTTTTACTTAAACTTAATAAATCCTATATATATATATAATATATAAATACTTCTATTATACTTACGATTGTAATTATTAGAAAACACGGAGAAATGAAAGAATTCAGTATAAACAATTTGGTTTTCACTATGTTCCAAGATTCCAAAGTATAAAGAAATTCATTAGTAGAAAGCATAATATGATTGGAAATTAGTGAAATTACTTTCTTATTAGCTAATTAGTTCCTTGTTCTTGTTCATAGTAATCATTTTTCCTTGATAATGTTCTATTTTTGACATTTGTAAACTCAGGACTGGAGATGGAGAGAGTTGATGTATCTGTGAAAAGATGTTTTAAAAAAATTTCAAAGGAAAAGTAACGAAATTTAAATGCCTGTATGAAAAAATTGTATAAAGTTATGCTATTCACTTTAACTTTAAAGAAAATCGAAATGTCGAAGATACTAGAAGAAAAGTTTACTAAGATTTAAAAAATATAATAATGCAAAGCAAATTAGTTTCGTTGGATTCTCAGAAAGGAAAAGAACAGAACATGTATAAAAAATTATACGAATACTTTTATTATTAGTAGATCTACATAGAATACTTTACGCTGCAGGTTTCTCATTTGAAAGCTGTTTCAATTTTATTCTTCTTATTATTACAAAAAAACAACAACGGTTTATACTTACACTATTATAATTATTATAATTACTTATATATTTATACTAAGATTGTTATAATTGTTTGTTTGGCATCTCTGTCATTCTATATGTTAAAATATGGATAAAGAAACTCTATATTCTTATGGACATCTACTCCAACAATGAAGCAAGAAGTACCGGTAAATTTTTTTTCAACGTTTTTTGTTTGATAAGCTTTAATAATATATAATTATGTATGATGCAAACAAAGAAAAAGTTAAGAAATCATTGTAATTTTTTGTTGTGTTTACTTTTGTATTTCTGTATGTTCGAAAAGAAAAAAGTTAAAGTTTATTATAAAAAATTGGGGGAAATTGAGAGAGAAAAAAATTACCTTAGAAGAGTTTGACTTTGTTTAGTAAATAATTTGTAATTAGTGTGTTTCTTAATTGGATATCAGTACTAGAATTAGGATTACTGATGAGTAATGAGATACTAACTTTGATTTGATTATCTTTATCTTTGTTATAACGTATGATATTATAATTATAGCATAATATATTCGTTGTATTAGAAAACAAAGTTGTGTTGAAGTTGAAAGTTTCCAAGTTCCAGAAACAACATGGGAATAGGAAAAAGATAAAGGAGAAGATCAACGGAAAATGTACCAGTACTACTAACTACTTCTCTACAAACTACTTGCAAAAACTTTGCATTATTATTATTATTACTACTGTTTTTGTTGTATAAACGTGTAAACGTGATACAAAATGTCTTAAATATTGAATAAATACAAAAAATAAAATTTAAAAAAAGTAATCATATTGAGAAAAATGTATATCATATTGGCTTTAATTTTAATTTCTTAATCTATTTCATCTAAATGCATAGCAAGTCATACACCATTACATTTCCTTTCTATCTGGAACAATCTGAAATATTTTGATGATTCATAAACCGGAAGATAAGCACATGGCATGGCTCCTGTTTATGCACAGTCCAATGTACACCGCAACCCTTAAAAAAAGATTTTGACAGCTTGTTTTTCAATGTCATGGATACGTACTGGTCTCTGGAATCTCTGGGGAGTCTGCTGGACTGAAGACGAGAGGTTGTTGCAGACAGCCACGCGGGTATATGAATGGCTTTACCATTTATTCACGTTCACCGGCATCTACTCAAGAGAAGCATTCCGTTAGTCTCGCTGCTCTGTGGAGTGAATACTACAATACCACAGGAAAGACCAAAGCAAATACTGCGACACTGCGAGAAGTGCAAATATACAGACAAGCGGTAAGTGATATCAATGGTCAATGATGCTGTGTGATGGTGATAGTCCCTTCTGAGCTCTGCTGTGATTCTGTGATATGCTGATTGACAAGGCGGAATAGTGTTTTTTGTATATGAGCTAATATCACATTTTGAATTGACATTAAGAAAGATAATGCATGAAAATGGATACTTGTTAACATGCATACCTGAGACTTTTGTTTCAATTTTAATTGGCGATTTTCAAAAACAAAGGATTACAGATTAGGTAGTATTTGGTTTACATAAAGTAATGATCGACATAGCATGCAGAGCAACTAGCAACGTGTTTCTGTGAATTCTAATTGTTTTGTATTTATTTCCATAAGATTTTATTGCAAATTTGCGAATTTAAAGTTAAAGCTCAATGTAAATGCATAGTATCTGGTTCATAGTTTAGCATATGGCCCATGAAAATGCAACCTTTGACTTGAATTTAAGAAATCATTGCAAATTGGAATTTTGGAATCCAGGCAATTAAAATTAAACTAACTGTGTATGGTCCTATGTTCATAATAAATGCTTGAATGACTTCCGAAAGTCAAGTCTATTCTAACTGTCAAAAGAATTGGTTGAGCAAAAAGAGTGCTTATATCAGAGATGGGAGCTTAGCTCAGTGGTAGAGCATTCGACTGCAGATCGAGAGGTCCTTGGTTCAAACCCGAGAGCTCCCTACTTTCTTTTTGCTAATTTTTTCCTTTGGAATAATTTAATTTTTTTGCAGAGAACATTTTAACATTTTTGTCAATTAGCCAATATACGTTTTTATTTGCCAGTAGACATGCATTAAATTGTCTTTGGTTGAGTGAAATATATTAATTAAGTTTATTC
>JAQFYG010002683.1:0-14088 GCA_034694325.1 Entomobrya corticalis
ATAACCACTGCTCTAACTCAACTAAGTATGCAAACAATTTTAATTTACTACATTGTTTTATGTATTCAATTTTTTAAAAATTAGGTTTGTACGGGACCGCAGTATATGACGGTTGATTAAGTTTTGAGCGTTTAAAATATATCACAGCTGACGACGCTATAAACCTTATTTTCATCATCGAAAAAATCCTGAATAGGGACTACTAAATTTTTTAATTTTCAAAATACATATTAATAAGCCTGTCACAAATTCTAGGCTCATTATGCAAGCTAAGTTTTCAGGTAGTTGCTGTTAATTTTATTGTACTATAAAGCTAGAATAATAAGTTTAATATTATCTTTTATAGAGAACAACGTCAAATAAAACAATTTTACTTTGCATTATTATAAAACACTACTTTATACTTTTGCTATAACCGATAGTATATGTGCAACTGTCCCTGACCACTGGGTAAGGAATATGGCCGTTAACATACATAGACCCTTTATATATGCTTGTCAAACTTCTGGGCTGAAGTATTATTATTTGCAATAGGGTTTTAGACATTTCAGTATAACGGAAGATATTTCCTTTACGACCCAAAAGCTCTGAATAACCATTAATGCAATAACGCTTTATGCATGTTAAGGTTTGTCATCCGTTTCGTTGCAATTTAGCTTATGGTTTCAAAAAAACATATATTTGCTTGCTTTGTATCCCCGAAAACATAATATGCTGCTTCAAATTTTGCAGTACTGCACAGAAATGTAAATAAGCGTTCTGTTATTTTTAGAGAGATTTCCTGGCTTAATAATAACAAATTAATTTTAAAAATCTTATAACGTGAAAATATTAATACATAAAATACCGTATTAGCTTCACACTTTCAAAACACTGCATAGAATTAATTAATGGAAGACTTAAACAAACATCGGTTTCATTTTTTCTGCTTGGTTAGTCATGTAAATTTAATTATAGTTTTTGATTTCTTTTTGCCTTTTGATGCTAAAATGTTAGTGTGGGCCTAGTTATATTAGTCATATATTTTGAAAGTATTTTTGTTGATAGCTACGAATGAAAACAAAGCTAAATGGCAAAATAAATATATCTAGAAGACCAGCGTACGTACGTAAAGCATAAAACTGTATCCAACTTCATGTAGCTATGCCTTGCTTGTCCTAGACATAATTTGTTAAAAACCAACCAAAATATTTGTATGTTTGGAAGTTTGCTAAGATATTGTCACAATATGCCAACACGTATTTGCAACAAACCAGTTATCAAATCATTTAACCAGACTTTCCTTTATATGTCGATATCAGATCGTTTAGAATTACACGAGAAAAGATTTCAAGTTCTAATTAAAACATGAATTATTTTGTGCTACAATAATTGCCTGACACTGAATATACAAGAAAAGCTTGCATGGATACATGAAGCCACTAAATACAACATACTCCTTGCAAAGCCTACATTTTAATCGATCCTTACGTTTTTTAATAATTCCGACAGTTTCCATTGGCACACCAAAATTTATTATATATTAATCGACAAAGGTGGAACGTTTGTTTCAGGAATAATCCGTGGAGGAACCACAAAGTTTATTTCTATCACAATATTTGCAGCGACGTTGGTTATTCGTTTTTATGTTGAAAATTCCAATTGGCCATCCTAATACATCTGTAATCACAATTTATCCCACCGCAAAACCACAAAATTTAGAAGAGTTGGTAGATTTAAATCCTTGCATTGACTGGCTTTCAACATCAAACTGCTTAAGTTTAGCATTTTATTTTAGCTTCCCTGGAAAAAATCTTCTATAAATTTATTTTTCCATCATTTTGCCAATATGCAATACTGCTACACTATACTATAAAAAACCAAGCCTAGCAAGTAAAACATATATATGGAAAGCAAAACAGTTAAAAGACGGCGGAGCTATTAGTTGCAGCTGACATCCTTCTGAGCTATTCATTGAGATTAATGTTTGTGATCACACCCTTTACAATATATATCCAATCCATTTTCGTGTCAGAGTCAATCGTTTATTGTTCACGGCAAAATCAAAACCATGGAAATGTTGGGTGCATATATCATTAGACACACCTGTACATTCACCTGCAAGAAAAATTAATTCAAACAGGGTGACGTCCTCATTTTTCTACGATGTTTGTCACAACGGAATTTTCTTACCGCTTAGTAAACAACCTGCCATCCACAGTTTCACACATTTATATTTTAGCATATCAAATATCAAACCTAACACGTGACATAGAAACTAATAGTTAAATGGCTTCAGTCTATACACAAATGCAATTAGTAGCAAAAACATCTCACATCATCTTATTTCGTTGTTTCTATTCCCATGGACGTATTCCTTGACACCATTAATGAACATATTATTTTCAACTTTCAACCTGAAGTTCGCGTGCATTGTTAAATGCGCTCAGTTTTTATTTTTCTTCTTCTCTGAGCCATTTTGCTCATTCCTTTCTAACTTGATATATGTAACCGAGCCAAATTGATGCTCTAACAATTTGACCGAATTTTTTCAAATTGGATTTTGAAAACTAAACTAAGTTTCAGTTACAGTTTGTTAGTTTTACTGCCCTTTGAACTTATTTCAGAAATCTAAAATGAATATATTACCTCCAAAATAGATTCTTGAAAAACGTTGTTCATTTGTCAAAGAATTAAATTTGGCATTAATCTTGCAAATTCCGCTATTCAATACTACGAAACGGTAAAACCGACTTAAGTAATTTGTATAATTTGCAATAAACAATAATCTTACGCAAAATGAAGTTTCTTGGATTTTTGAAATATTGGGTTTTCATGTTTTAATGGCCGTTTTAAGTTTTTAAGAGTTCTTTTGAACCAGTTATTTAAGTTTTAATAAAACTCCGGAAACACACAATTACAAGTAGTCAATATAAACTTATACCACAGTTAGACTAAGGTTTAAGCTTTTAAATACAGTGTCAAAATTGAAAAGCGATTGTATAGTGTCCACATTATTACCATGTGAAGGTAAAGAAACTTGGAAAAAATATCGCTGTTACTGCTATTTTCATACGTCAGTCTAACTATGTTCAAGCTATAGAGATACTGATTGCTGCATTCAATAGAACTACTATAATTGTTTGTGGCACACAATATCTTTTTTACAAAATCCGTGTAAACAAGTTATGTGAACACAATATTTTTCTTAAAAGAATTTAAAATTTACGGATGATCAACTTTTACGGAGTCAAAACAGGCAATAGTTCTGTCTTTAGAGAAATTAAACAACGGGTCAATTGCTCAGCATTGCCAATAAACTTCCACTTGTCAATGGACTGGGCTGTGTTTGAATTTTTTTATGATTTGTGCTGATTTTGAATTTAGATGGTAGCCAAGAACAAACAAAGAGGAGAAAGCCAATATTTTGTTGGTCATCATTAATTATACTACTCAATCATAAAATGACATAAATACGAAGATTGTGACTATGTTGTAAAAACAAGTCCAGGGGAAAAAATGGTTGCCCATAATTTATTCGCAAATTTTAAATAAACGTCTTACCCGTAAATAATCCATATGGGTAGGTATGAATCATTGACAAAACGTTTTTGAGGGATTGAATTTGAATATTGTTTTTATTCTCTTTACTGCAGACATTACATTGTACCATAGACTTTACTCTAATTAGCCATTACAAAAGGTTCCTAGAGCTGTTTACTATATATGTATATGTTTACTATAGCTCATTATTTAACATATCGAGCTTTGACTGCATTTACAGTGTCTATTCATTGACTACTGGGTTTTTAAATATACTTTTGTCTTCAATAACAAAAGAGACGATTCAAAATATATCCATTAATTCGTGGCACGATTACTTTACCAACAACAAATTACTCCAAATAATGTATTAGGAATGTTAATATTTTTAAAAATTTCACTGTTAAAGTTTTAATCTTTCATTAAATTCTTTCAAACAATGACCTACTCGTTTTTAAAATTTTGCAAACGTGGGCACATTCACACGGATACTCACAATTTCTGTTGCATAGATCTCTGACCACAATTTTATTTTGAGGACAAACTTTTTCATGGCAAAACTTGCAATAGATTGAAAAATTAAAACAAAACCAGTGCAAATTTGTTTTTTGCTATAATACGCAATTTCAGAATAAAAACATAGTGATACCACTAAAATCATTATGAAACAAGGATAAAAAGTGGTTTGAACATTCGAATTTAAAGAAATTGGTCTTACAATTTCTTGACTATTAATATTACTTCGGGTAAACTTTAATCGTAAACCTGTAAACTTTCAGCTTTTGTAAATCTTTCTACTTGACCATAAATACCGTTTTCAATTAGACCAACAAATCTTTGCAGAACATTTGAACCTTTTGGGTAAACAAACTGCCATGTCATGTGCATTTTGACAATAGATTCATTTCCTTTGAAAAACATCTTTGTTGGATAATGGGCAGATAAGTACTCGTTGTCGAGTTCAATATAACTGGAGTCTCCCACCAAGACAGTTTTGTTGTCACAACGCACAATTTGCGACTCCACTGCAGCTTCATATTTCTTTGAGTGAAATTGGTTGCCTTTCGAGGCAGCCAATAGTTGTTTATAGCTCTAAAATTTAGAAACATTTAGCGATATTTAGCGTAGTTGGGGTTAAGTCGATATGATATCCCTTATCGGCAACTCTTTCTCTGAAATTCTTCCAAACACACAATGCCTCCCTACTCATACTTTTGCTAAATATTGGCCTGCAGCTTAAAATGCTTCCTATTGCACTTTTGAAGTTCAGTTTTGTAGGATTTGAAAAATACGTTTCATTTAGCCACGCATTAGAGCATTTGTACCCCAGATTGGTATACATTTTAGTACAATCGTTGTATACACTCCTACCGTCCAACTTACTAAGCAATAATCAGTACCATGCTATTGAAAAGTCCTCTAATGCGCTTTAGCTAGTTTCATTGTATGAATTTGTGCTTAAATCCTTAGATAAGCCAAATACTTATGTGATAAACGTTTTGTTAGATTCATCCAAGGCCTTTGACTTAGTTGACTATACAATTCTTATTCGTGCATTACTAAAACTTGAAGTGATTAGCAATGATGTATTGTGGATCGCTGACTTTCAACGCAATATACTTCAATACACTAAATATAAAAATGAGATTTACACATTTTTAAATATCAACAACGGAACTCCACAGGGGACAAAATCCGCAACTATCCTGTTCATAGTCCTAATCAACATCTTACAAACGCTTTTTGAAGACAAATACGCAAGCGATGAAAACATCATGTATGCGTTCGTGGATGACACGTGCATTGCAAAATCAGTAGAGTATGATACCATTCCAAATATAGACAAATACGTCAACCACATTAACGATTGTATGACTGTGAACAAAATGTGCTTAAACCCAGCGACAAGCAATGTAATAATTATTGAAAATTCTAGAGATAAAAGGTTTTCTGACTACAACGTAAAAATTAATGGTACAACTATTAATAAAGTAAATGTAAGCAAGTTATTAGGTGTGTTGGTCAACCTAAAAACTAGCTGGAGTGATCATGTATATTTTATTTATAAACAGGCCTGTCGAAAGCTGGTTATTTTACGCAAATTTAAAAGTTTTGGTTTCAGAAGGAAAAAGTTAGTAGGGATATATACATCTCATATAAGATGCATATTAGAATACAGTTGTGTTCCATGGTGTAACGATATTACTCTTGACAAACGTAAAATCCTTGTCAATGTGGAAAATCGGGCTTTGTCTATTATAACTAGCAAATATGTCAACAAGTCTAATTACATTGAAACATGTAAAAGTCTAGAAATGAGGACTCATTTAAGAACTCAGACTCAGAAAGATGGAATAGTTTGCTTATGCGTTTTGGACTAAAAACCATAAAAAACTTGAAGTACAAGCACTGGTTGGAACAGCATCAACTAATACAAAAACCAGGGTACAGCAGTAGATATAATAAAAAATCATTTAACTTCCGACTAGTAAAGTGTAACACTGGTCGGTATCGTAAGTCAACTATACCTACACTCGTTAGATTATCAAGAGAAAAGACGTAATTTGTAAAATGAAAATTCTCCAATATTTTGACTGTTAGGTTGTTTTGCACTGTGCTTACAATTAATTCCAGAATATTTTATTTGATGTATTTTTTTCCTTTTTTCCTTTCATTTAACTAAACACAGCGCCTCAAATGGCAGCGTGTACCTCTTCTCCATTTATTCATTATAATTCGCATATTAAATTTAGTTTATTTATATTTTACAATATTTTTATTGTATCATTTTCAGACTTGTCAACTGTGTATTATTTCTGTGTAAGATACAATTTTGTTTTTTTTTGTCTTTGAGTAAACGAATAATAATAACATTCTTACAAAAAGGTATGGCCTTAATGCCACGAGAAGGAACCAAACACGACAAATATCGGTTATAATCGTCCAACCTATATTGTAAGCTTATGATTTCATGTTTGAATTAAACTGTCAAAGGTAGACGCTACTCAAACGCGAACTGTTTTTTAGGCAAAACTACCGTTTCCGGTCAAAATCTGAAAGCAGGTAATCACTTTAATGTTGGCGAGAAGGTATATTTTCAGTTTTACCACACCTTTCTCTTTCGTGGCAACGTTGCATCTTATGTTTTAAGACGCTTGAAAGGTTGGCAAATGTCTGGAATCATGAGGTGGTGGCAAGGTTTCATTGTAAAAAGTATTAAGTTGAATACGGGCACATATGAATTAAAGCCGCCTACGATGAAAGGAAACGTTCTGGTAATTTTTGCTGTGTTATTATTAAGATTAGGTATTGCAATAGTAACGTTTCTATTTGAAAGGTATAGTCATTTTAAGAGGTTTGTGAATATAACGGTAGTAGCATCGTTTGTCCCAAACTGTGCGTTAAAATTATATAAATGGAAACGCAGGAATAATTTTATATGGCAAAGTATAAGTAATGCATTTCTCAGAATTAGAGCAAATTTAGAAATGCTTGCAAACAAGAAAGTCAAGTCGTGCGTGCACCCATTATAAATGTAAAACCTAGAGAAACAATTAATTAAATGAAAATTTCTATTTCAAAACGAAGTAATCAAAATTAATTGAATTACAAATTCATATTGGTGCACTTTCATGTGCCGACGTTCGTTTATATGAATTAAATTACTGAAAAGATTGCCACAAAAGTCGCTTTACATCATCTGACAGAGTTCTTATATATAATATTTTATAAAAAATGGGTCGCCATTTTAAAACATCTTGTATTTTGATACAAAAAATATTTGTTATTTGTTGTAAAATTATTCAACGTTTCTCTTCTAAAGTACCCCATGAACAATAATTGATGAGTTTTCTTATGTGCATGTTTTTATGAATTGATTGACATTATCCGTATTCAAACAACGTTACAAACTTAATTGACTCACAATCAAAGTATATTACTTCAAGCACTATCTTAGAAGTCTACGTATTACTAGTTTTACTTATTCATGAATTGCTTATATGAAAATATGGTTGCTATTATATAATCAGTATTCCATTTTTGGACCGGTTTAAAATATATATATCAAAGCGTATTTGGTTTTTGGAAAAAATTTATAATACAAAGAGCAAATCATCTGCAATATGATAGCAAGCTTTTTTGCATTCTGCAAATTTGCAAATTGGAAGAATCTGTAAAAAACAATAAAAAGTTACTTTATTAAAGTATACTGTAATGGAAGTAGGTTTAAAAACCATATAACTTTGCATGCACGGCAAAATGAAATAATTCCACATATCTACATTACAACATGGAACTATGTCGCCGTACATCCGAACATGTAATTAGTTTAAACCCTACAAGAAAAGAATTCTGTAAAAATATTTAATATGCAAAGATTTTATATAAGCTTATAATCAAAGCAATGTGGCATATTATCCCTGAGTATATATCTAAAAGTTATGATATCCAATTTAACTGGCTATTGAAATGACCAACTGGCTCTGTCCCTAAATGACTATATAAGACCCTTTACACAGAATAATAGGAAATAAGCAGTACCCAGTTGAAGTAACTAGTGAAGTCGGATATCTCATCGATTATTCTAGAACTTTTCATAACTCAACGTTAACAGAAAAAATGCTGCAAAATAATGCTCACTTTTACCCCAGAACATGGAAAATTATAAAAAAGTATTATGGTCCAACAGTTATGGCTATGTTACCAATCGATGAAGAAATTGCTTTTTAAAGCAATTTTAGGTCAGTTTGCTACAACAAAGGCACAACATAATATTAAGTAATCTTCAAAATTGCAGCCAAACAGCGGAAATCCTTCATACTCACATAAAGACAATACAAAATCATTGTGTCGCATTTTGAATTATACAAATAGTAAATTTACTCCTCATAACTGAAAGAGCTTTTAAAATTCTTTTTTCACTTGACTAATTAATTTAATGTATGAATATAAAATAATTATATTGTAGACTTTATTAGCACCGCGTGCAGATTAACGTAAAACGTATAACAGAGTTACAGTATGTAAGATAAAATGTATGTTGGAAACACGTGATTATATCTGCATTATATAAAATTTGATCATCACGTGTAACTGTCAAGGTTGGGCTAGATATTTATTTTATATAAAACCATCTGGCACTGTATATTCTTGATGGGTGTCTACTTATACTATCAGTATTTTATGTTCTAAATCATATATATACAGTTATTATTAGCTTCCTTATTAATTACTGGGACCCATTTTACATTAGGTTATAGTAATTAGGCTTATTTCATGACAATACAATCTTATCTACTTTTATTCAAGGGGAATTGAAAAATATTTCTTATAAAACTACGCGGAAACCTACTGTTATGAGAATCCAAGAAATAGCATGAAAATATTTTTGAGGATAAACAATGACAAAGTTTAATACTCTGTAAAGTACTGATACTTAACTATTTGGTGATAAACCTATTGCAAGCTAAGCGTACAAAAAATGAGCTACAGTAACTTTATAAATTGAAACTATTCCAAGACTACAGCATAAAATATATTAACTACGCCTACTCTTTTGTTTTAGCTGCTTTGGTTCATTAGTTTTTTTCTTATTTTCTTCCATTTGCAACAATCGCAACTTTTGCTATACCGCCAAACTTTTAAAGCATTTATTCCGCGACATATCAATTTAAAAATATAAGTTTTAGAAACGTACGCACTTTCCAAAAAAAGCCATGATGTAGCAAGACTTAAGCATCCACCACATATATGAAATATTGTCTGAATATTTGAGCCTAGAGAAACCGGTTTCACCATATCATAATCATTTTTATTTAAATTATTTCGTGTAAAATGCAGTCTCAAACCACTGACTTCTCGACGACTATGAGCTTGTTTTACTCGCATGTAAATGCCATTTTCCATCAGCATAACAAACTTTGTCACCAAATATGACCCTTTTGGATTGTCGAATTGCCAAGCAAAATGCCTCTTTGCAATGGATTGATTACCCTTAAAAAGTTATTGTTTTATAATTTGATCTGAGGTATCGCAGTTGTTGATCAATGTAACGAGTAGTTCCAACCCAAACAGTTTTATTTTCACAGCGTAAAATTTGCGATTCAATAGCGACAGTATAGGATTTGTTGGTATAAGCACTCGTTTTCGGCGCCATCCAATATTGCCTGTTCCAATATTTTAATTTGTCTAAAACTTTCAGGTAAGATCTGCTCAATCCAGATCTATTATAATATTTGTATTGAAGTAACGTTAGATCATGGTCATGCGGTATCATATTTTGAAACACATGTCTACAGTCTATTTGTCCGAAAATTGTTCGTCCAGCTTCACCTCGCTGTGGTTTTGGAAACGTAGGCAATCTCAACCATTCATCGTGACACTCAGGGACCAATGCACCATGTATTCTGACACAAGTTGTATAATCATTATAATCGTACCGTTTATTGTAAGAAAATGGACAAGCTACATCATAGAAAGAGTTAAGAGTTGTCGACTTTGGAGATGGAGCCACAACTCCGACTGTTACAATTCCTTTGTAGGCGTTTGTGACAATTATTGCAACGAGAAGCCAACATATTAACACAATTCGTATTGCACTATACGTTTGCAGGCAACTTGGAACAGATGGACCATTCTCCAACAAAACCTTTGCAATGTACAGAAGCGGGGAAAACAACTTTTTAGCTTTGAAATTGTACATTCGTGTCAAACATACATAGGAAAGTGTAGATAAAAATAAAATGCTACTGAGCAGACCACGCCAAAGGTTTGGCTGAAAAGGTTCCAAAAGATAAGACAACGTTAAATATTTTCGAGAATAACAAGTGAGAAAGTTGTAGCCTTCTCTGCCAACAAAAACGTAAGCAAACGCTTCTTTCAAAAAATCCTTTTCAATAAAGTAATTCATCTTGATCAAAGGGAACGAATTTGTTAAAAGTTCCTTTTCGACACTATTTGAGTTATTTTTTGTTTTTGTTTGTAATGTCCAATTTTTACCAAGAGCTTCTAATAGTAAAAACGCAATTGCGTATTCAAATTCTATGTTTTCGTCTGGTTTAAAGAGAAAAATGTTTGTTCTTTGACTGTATTTTTTGGAATTAAATACAATTTTCTTTCTGTGAAAAACCGAGGTTTCATCTTTAATTAAAAATTTTTCTGGCGCACCTACAATTTTAACAAGATATCGGAAATATTTGTAATCAAACAAATGCAAAGATTGGTTTTGATAGGAGTAAATTTCTGCTGGAGTAGGTTGGCAGTGAATGCACAGGTAAATATGCTGACAATTGTCTACAGTATTTTCTAACCAAAGGTTATGACAATTTGATGCTTTTTGCTTACATCGGATCACTCCAACATATATGGAGCTGTATTTAATTTTTCTTTCATGTACTTCAAGTTCTTTCGTGGTTATGACTGGATGATATAAATCTGCTTTGATTTTTGTAATTGGTTTAACCGTCAAAATTTGAATCTCAAAATTATTTTCCCCAAATGTACGACGAAGATCTGCGATAGACTCTTCAAATGGAAAATAAACAAATTGGATACTGGATGTCCGGATTTTCCAAACACGGCTAGAAACCAATATTATACCAAAAACGCAATCGCATCTGTGCGATATATGAGCTTTTCTATATCTGCCTATTATTATCGGTTTTTCCTCAAACGATGAGTTTTTTATAAGTAGTGGTTATTTTGTCAGACTTTTGCGTATTCCAAAACAAAATTCGTTCGTCAACATTACGATTTTTGAATCCAAATCCAGTAAAAATAGACAAACCCAAATCAAAGAAAAACTCAACCATTTCGCTGACTGCAAATATATTGCTAATTGTGGACATATTAGACCGAGGAGGTATATACAGTCTCTATACAAGAAACGTTTTGTTGATAGGCACTTAAGAGTATTTTTCATGTCGTGCGAATAGACAACATTTTTTGAAACGATGGCAACATTTGGGCAACTTATACTATTGATCAAAGTACCTAATTTGCTCGTATATTCTATAGGTATTTCGTAAGTTAGAGACAACTTTCTGCTTACAACATCGTTTGTAATGCTTAGCATCACTACAATGGAATAAAGCCACTGCAACGAATGTAAAGACATTTTCAGAAATTTCTAGACTGTAGATAAAAACTTGGTTATTTTGCTACGCTTGCTAATTTTTCAGTCAGGTTTTTGATATTCCGCTATTTTATTTGCGTTTTGATTAATGTTGATGCCAAATTAAAACTGACTCATAAACTACGCTAGAACAACTATAAGCTATTAACTGACAGCTTACTTATTATGTACATTTTTATTCTTAAATCATGGATTAAATAAATTTATCACTGCAATCTATACAAAACATACTATCTATGCAATACAATCTATATAATATATACTGCCTGGATTTTGAGATAAACCGAAAATACTGTTTTTATAAATGTCTAACGTCTCACGTATCTAGTCAGAATAATTGTTAGAAATAATGAACAATATTAAATAGTTTTAAGTTCCTCCAACGTTGTTTCGCAAAATCTTTTCTTGGTTTTTTGATAACTAATCGTTAACATTGACAGGATTGAAAATATGACAGGATTTTTATCGTCCAAATCAATCAGTCTAAAGACGTATTTGCACTACAGTCACAAAAATGTCTGCGTCTATTCACTGGTATGGCTTTTTCTTCAAGGATTTCCAGTTCTGGACTAACGCCACAAATAAAATAGCATAATTTGCTTTCGTAGAATATTTTTGGCATGGGTTTACCATGACGTTGAGCCCAGAGCTCAGTAAATAATCTTGCTCAAGAGAGAATCCAAAATAATATGACATTTGTTAGCTCTACTTTACTTTAGTTCTGACTGTTAGTATCATCCTATGTTAAATTTATTTATTTGCTGATGAATTTTGCATTAAATTAATTCAATTTATAATGAAGCATGTACACTTACTTTGGCTACATATTTCAAATGAGCAATAATTTATTAGCTTGAGAGATGTCAACCGGCGTTTTTGATTTTGCATTCGACATTTTAAAATGTTTGTAAAGTATCTACTTCCAATAAGGGTCGGACTTTTATCTTCAATCGTTTCATCCGGCCGTCTGTAGGTACTTGAAAATCAGTTGTACAAACCCAAAAGTGTCTACAGGTCCCCGAAAAATGCTTTACAGGTTTCTGAGATTCCAACAATAAAGTTATAAATTGTCTTCATGGTTTTGAGAGTTTTTCATGACATTACACGGCAATTTTTTATTTTATGTCGTAACTATTTTATACTAAAGCAATTATTCAAAGAGAGCTAATTTTGAATCTCCGAAACAACGAAATATTTTTCAAATAAAGGAAAAACAAAAGTCGTGTTTTGGAATGCTAACAATATTGAGAGATTTTAGGAATTATTTAAACCAAAAAATTAAATACAAATAGGTAAGGCGGCTGGCTACTGTAGCATAAATCTAGATTGGCAGTCAATTTTTACAGAACCGGAAATAGAAATGGACAGCTCCTTAAATAGCTGGTCCAGGGAAGACCAGTTAATATATATTGTATTGCTAAGGTTAGGCTACATTGGTTCTTGGAGCAGTAAAAATAATATAATATAGCACTAATTATTCAAAATTTGTAGCCAAATTTTGTAAACACTTTTTAATTTTCTCAGGTAGTTGGTATTTTGTGCTCAGCAAACAATTACACTAAAAGCATCAGAACATTGGGCACTGGTTCACTATAGTTAATGAGTAGATCCAACCAACAAACCAAATTTGAGAAAAACAAGTTTTTGATTATCATAATACTTTTACTCATTTCTATGCGGAATGCGGACACATACCTAACTACAATAATCCATATGCTCAACTTATGCTGCTTTTTAAATGAGTGTTATGGAATGACCAATCGCCTTGCAATACATGTGGAAGCAAAAAGTATCCTATTTGAATCATGATTATTTTGCTTGTCTTGGCAAATCTAATTCAGGTGGGTCAATAAGTACATAATGAATTGCAAAAGAAATTGATTTCATAGCAGTGTTAAATACAACACTGTTACGTCACTGTCGTGTATTCTTTATCCACAATCATCTAAATTAACTAAATATGCAAATATTTCCAACTTATTACATCATTTTCTGTACTCAATCTTTAAAAATTAAGTTTGTAAGGGACATCAATTTTACCTCTTTGATGAGCGTATAACAGTTATTATATCTAATAATGCGAGGAACCTTATTTTTGACATAGTAACAGGACAGCCAAGTCGTACGTGCGCTATTTAATAATGTTAAATCAAGAGACGCAAGTGATATGATGACAGCTCCTATTTCAAAACAAAGTAATAAAAATTAAATAAGTACAAAAACATTTTAAAAACACAACAAAGACATTATGATTGAAATACCTGATTTCAAATACGAGTTTATTAAGCATTTTAGTGTTGCATACGCATATGCATTACGCTTGAATATACAAATTCATATTGGTGCGCTTGTCACAAGGCATGGCTGACGTTAATACACATTCAATTACAAATCTGATTAAATATTCGGAATCACCGTGCTTTTGTTAGTAA
>JAQFYG010002684.1:0-14087 GCA_034694325.1 Entomobrya corticalis
ATTCGTGAGAGGAAATGGTACAATGGCTCTTGTTCGCCCTGAATTACAGAATGATTTTCGCCGTGTCTCCTCTCCTCCAACGATATTTTTACAGTTTATATGGTGTACAACCTTACAACAGCCAGCTTTTGCCATTGCCAGTTTTTCTTCATATATTTGCTTTTCTTCATGTTTATCCTCATAAAATATATCCATAATGCCATCTGAACCACGAACAAGCACATCAATACAGCAGGTTGACACGACGGGAGTCATCATCAACCATCTCTCAAAGTTTACTCTAATGCGATAACTATTATAGCATCAAATTGTCAGTGAGGAGAGGAGAAGGCGGAGGTGCACTCACGAACGAAAACTTGCCAGTCAGTCAATAGAACACGTAGAATATAGAATCACGTAAATATTCCTTGTTTTTCCTTAATTATCTTTCTAGGTTTGAATATTAAAATGAGTTTGCTAATAATATGGATGAAAGGGTTGGTTTAATATGGTGCTAAAAATATGTCAAATGTATTTAGATTCTATAGTAAAAGCCCACACTGAAATGGAGAATTTTGCTTATTGCAACATTTTGTAAGTGTCAAAATGGATTTTACTAGAAAATAGCTATATAATATTCTTTGTCAGAGCTGATATTATACATTTACTCACTGATGTCTTCCTATTAAAATGAAACAAAAAGGGAAATTTTCAAATGAGATGCTAACTCGAAAGACGAAAATAACTTAAAAACAAGGACCTTCTCATTCAATGGCGAAGGTTAAAACAACCAATCAATAAACCTTTATCGTTAAAAGGGAACAACAGCTCAGCATTGTATCTCTTCGCCCCATCTTTCATTCTATATTTCTTCCTGTGTAGTGCTTTAGAATATGCAATAGTGAAAGAAAGAGAAAGCAATATTGTTTACGACTCATGAAAATAGTAGCATGTAAAACCAGTAATACCGCAAAACTAAAAAAATCGTCAGCAGAAAACAAATTCAATTATTTTAATGGAGTAGAGCAACCCGATATTACATTTAAATGTTAAGAAAAGCTTAAAACACATGGATGTTATAAAGATATATATAAATACCTGTATAGATTCCTGCTGGGTTCAAGAAACCGGCTTTACCTTTTACAAGTCACAAAACTTGATACAAAAAAGAAATGGTTACTTTATCATTAGGTCATGAACTTTTTGTAACTCATGAGATTCAAAATTTGCAAGTGCCGCCATGTTAGATTGTTAAGTGAATTCAACTAATGAAAATGTAGAGTACCTATTGTTATAAATCTCTCTGTTTTTTAGATAGCAAGTCGTGTATAGGATATAGCCGACACAAAAGCTAGCCTATTCAAATTTTAATATTTATTATATAAATGTACTTACATTACTCACAAACCCATACGTTATGGCCTTAAAACTAAAACAAAGGTATATCAGGAAAATGAATCGTGTGATTTGGACCACAGAGTGTAGAAAAACAGAAGCTAGAATTTTAGCAAATAATATATAGTACCTTATCGTAGAGCATAGTGTAGTTTTATTTAGTGCACATTTCCGGAAAACTGATTGCAAACCATTTAAGATATAATTATTATATTTAGTCCATGATAATAATTGTTTTAAAGAAATATAATGTTAAATGAGCAACTATACTTGTCCAATTTTGTTACATAAATAAATGAGATGTTTAACATTGTTGAAGCAATCAACACTTCTCTTATGATTTTATGATATTTTTTCCACAAAATATATTTATTTTCACAGAAAATACAGCAAATTATTTGGTATATAATAAACATCACAGTTATGGTCATAGCTAGATAAGTCATTTAATAACCCCTATCATTATTTGATTGTCTTTTGTTTTAGAACTATACAATAGTTTCATGTAATTATTTGCATTTCTGTCCCATTTTTTTGTCCCAAAATCTCATCCGTGCATTGAATGGCTCCGGAACAATGTCAACATCTTTACCCAATGAGTACCAAGTCACAGGCTTTTCACCATTCAACTGAGCAGCGGACAATGGCAACCAAGTATCTTTGTTATGCCAAACATCCACAGGCTTCCTGATATTCACAATAAAAGAATATTACAATTTAATTACAACTTGGTTGAAAGCAGTCAAAGGAAACTTTTCTGTTTTTCAGCTTAAATTTTTAATTGAAATTCAATTTAATATAATTGGATGCTGAATAAAGATTTCCTGAATTTATCATATATTTTTTAGACAAAAGCAACTTACAGATGAGTAGCAAACGTGGTCCACAAATGAACCAACTGTCTTGAAAAAGTATCTTCTTCCGATCCAGCCTCAAATTCATGGTATTCAGGTAAGGACGGAGTTAAAAACTCCACTCCGTCTGGTAGTACCCTGTCTAGAAAACGTAAAGATTTCACTAAGATAATTTTGACATCACCAGCAAAATAAATTTGTGCAAAAAGAAATAATAATAGGGAGTTTTTTCTTGTCTACAGGAATTCGCAAAAGTATGCATAAGTTTGCATATAAAATATATAATTATTTATAAATGTAAGTGTGAAGTGAGACCTTAGACATGCAATATGCATGCTGGGTTTTGGGGGAAAGTGAAAACGAAAGAGAGTGGCACAATTTGTTATTCCACTTTCTACTTTGTAAATACCATTCCCATACAAAAACTTACTGTAATGATCAGATATGGAGTTATTGCCAGTCTCCGGGAAAGTTATAAGATAGTTGTACACAGGCTTACAATGGGCATAAGTCATTGCAAACTTCCAGAGGCCGTATACGACAAAAATATCGTATAAGAAACGGCCAAGGTTCTTGTCAAGAGCTTTGTGCCTACTGCTTTCACTGCCATCATCAGAAACACTATTGTTCCGAATCCCTTCTCTGAAGTACAACTGCTGTATTTCCATGTAGAAGTTGCTACCAGCAAATAGGGTTTCATGCTGGAAGCCCGGAATCTGATCTAGCACTCCAACAAGCCACCGGGTAAACGTCTTTTTCTCCACAGCTCCCAGTTCCTGCTCAGGCTGGAAAGGAGAAGGAGCTGAAATTTAATAAGAGCAATAATATGTAATGCATATAGCTTCATGATTTAATACAGGAAAAGCTTCTGCAAGAGTAAGCTTGTAGAGAGTAGATTTAATTTCAGCTTAAACTCTTAAACTGAAATATAAGCTACATAATACTTTGTCAAATGCCGGCATACATAAAAATTGGGCGGTAATGCAGATGTATTTTATACCTGAGTTTTTGGCCAAGTAGTTGTTTAGTAATGGATCTTCGGCAGAGTTCATTCCAATAAGTAAGGGAACCCTTTTATATTGCCTTTCTGAAAGGAGCAGTTCTGGAGATTTTGTAAGGAATGAGTTCAAGCAGACCTTATATCTGTCACAGTTTTCGAATGCGGGCAGGAATGGAGATGAGAAGTCGAAATACTTTTCCTATAATATTTTTTCATAAAATCCACATGGCTCACAACAGATTGAAAAATAAATGAATTCTTATCTAGGCAATAATGTATTTTTTCCCCTTTGTTTGTAGTAGGAAGAGAATAGTAGGTTATATGTACATTAACTTTATGATTTGGCAACATACAGAAATGATCTTTTGACTTCGCATGATATCCTTCAGTCTTTTTGTCTTCAAGCATTCGACTAGAAGATGAGGAGGGTGATGAGGGCATTCCAATTCATCAGAAAATTGTCTGGCATATGACGATGTTGACATTTGATGTGGTAAAAATGTGGAGAACATCAAACCACCGTGAATTATTGCACTTTGGAATAAACCTGTGTTGTCAGAGATCACACAGATATTAAATTAAGCTTGGATAGAGATCAAATATAAAACATAGGTAGTTAGTTACTTTACGAAAAGCAACTCTCTTGAGTGAAAATCAAGAACTTTTATACCTATACCTTTTGTACTTTGCGAGAGCAGTAAGTATTTTATGGAAGCAGCACCTGCACACAAGATGTACTTAATTAGAGAGCAGTCAGTGTCAACATTTGAAATTGATGTTGGGAGCACAAATGAAGTCGTTTCAACAATCAGTTACATGTTGACTTTTGACACTAATAGGTAACATGAAGCTTTTAAGCTCAACTGAAAATAAAGTCAAGCGTTATTTACCAGATTCTATTCCAGCTATTGTGATCCTTCTTTTGTTTCCTCCAAATGCAGCAATGTTAGAATTTATCCATTCAAGGAAGGTTACTTGATCATGTAATCCTAAATTGGAGACCCCCTCAGTACTTAGAAATCCTAAGAGATGGTTTTATCCAATGTTATGGAACAAATTCAAAATTAAGTTTTTTAATTCATATTAAAACCAAAGTACAAAGGGGCATATTTGAATCGAAACAATCGATAAAAAATAATTACAAGTTACATAATCGGGACTTTACCGAGAGAGCCCAGGCGGAAGTTAAACGTAGCAGTTATTATCTAAAGATAGGCCAAATGTTCGAATTGTAATGGATAAACTATATGATTTTAATAAAGAGAGTATAATAATAATAATATTAATAGTAAAGATTACATTTTCAGTCATGAAATAACTAACATCGAAAGCACCACCGTTTCCTGACTTAAAAGAGCCAGGATGAATGAACACAAGTACTGGAAAGCCATCCTTGTCATTTGGCTCTTTCTGAAAATTGAATGTAGTACAATAGTACAGAAAGAGTCAGCTAGAAAAAAATTATCCAGCAAAAATATAATTGGAAATTCCATTACGTTAGGAGTGTAAATGTTAGCGAGTAAGCAGTCTTCTTTTCCAATGAACATTGACCCGTTCTCAGTGATCTGGGGGCATCCTGATCCCATAGACTGAGCCAACAAAGGAACCGACATCATATCCAAATCCGTCATCGGGACAGATTTCTGAAACCGTTACAAAAGCATGCCACCAAGATACCAACACGTTTTCAACAAAATTCCTTCCGGAGTAAAAAGGAGTGAGTATGGAGTAAAGTGTGTAATAAAAGGAGTTTTTTTCTTCTGGAGTATACCTCATATCTTTTCGGAGTGGCAGCATACCGAATTCCCAAAAATGCATGGTATGATGAATGTTCGTCCCGACTGTTGAGCGTTTTTCCAAAGTAAAGCCCATGCTGCAAGTGTACGTATGGAGAGCCATTCAACACTTGAACTCTCTTATTATTGCTTTCCCCTCCAGACACGAACTCGAACTTAACTCCAAGGAAGACAATGAAAGCAATAATTGGACTCACGATCAATATCACTACACGCATCTTGACAAAATATCTTCTTTCCAGAGAATTTCCAGCAATTATTACTATTATTGTTTAACAAAACTATAAAACACATTTCTTGGTCCATATTTGTTTCATTTGTTGCAGTGTTTCGGGTGTGTATCAATCTTTTATTATGGCTGGGGCCATCATTGAATTTTGGCCATTTTTACCCAAAACAACTCATTTAACATCATTTTACATGATAATGACGCGCAAATGGTAAACAATTTTAGTTGCACAAGGTTTAATATTATAACACGATTACTATTTTTTACGAATAGATTATAGGATACACCTACAAAATACTATAAATGTGCTCTGAACATGCACCAGGCGCATTAAAATCTGGGTATTGGTGAATTGATTATTACCATTACCAGTACCACTACTAATTTATTGATGAAAAGCAAATAAAAAGTCCATGTCCATATACATTTTTAAAATGAATTGGATTACAAACCGAATTATTAAGTGGAGTTGTTTCGATCTGTCATCTGCTGTGTGTATCTACGTGTGTAATCTACTATGTGTAATGAATGTTGAATGTTTTATTTCAAGCTGTGTTTTAAATTTGAACAGATTTTTACAGGTATACCTTTAAAACTTAAGCCAGAATTCCTTAACAGGTGACTTGACTGCAATGATGATGTTACCTTTTCCATTGCTGTCCTACATGGCAAAGCAGTAGAAGAAGTACAACTAAAAATAATCTCTCATGAAAATAGTGTGAAGCGTATAGCCTAAGTCTTATTATGATGCTGAGATTTCAAACATTTGGTGTGTGTCTAAGTAAAGTGAAGAGGCAAGATGCATATGAAAAAAATGATATGATTGTATTCTAATAAACCCATCTCTATACTCTTGTGTATGAGTTTGTGAGAAAACGTTAAAACTCTGTAGTCAATTTTTACTATTGGTATGTCTGTTTTAACATGGCAAAATATTACGTGAAAATGGAATGTTTGTGAGAAGAAAAGTTGGAAAAAATATTACTCTGGATCTGCTGGGTAGTCATAAGAAGACAGAAAGCTTTTATGATTTACAGTCCCAGTCATACATCATTGCTTGTCAGGGCAAATAGCTATAAAGCTTAAACTGCGTGGTTGGTTGGTAAAAGTTAATGTGTTTGTAAACACTTTTATTATCATGCATTCAAAGTACATGTGAAATACGTAAAAAAATAGTTTATTTATATAGGTAGTATGCAATTATAATTATTGGATTGGTTGGAACTGGAATACGAGATGAAAATAAGATGCGTAGAAAGAAGCGTAGATTACTATAGAGGTTCTGTTCTAGGTACTTTCATATAGACTGTAGATAAATGTTGAATATGAACAATTATCATTGAAACATACATATTCAGAAAAGTAAAAGGTAAGTGTAAAGTAATCTCCAGCTTATAACCAGTCATCTTATATTTTCTCCGAGCTTACAAACTTCATTTTTGCAGAGTTGTCTCATGTCGCCCCAAAGCTTTCCTGGATGGATAAAATCCTTTTATACTGTCATATCAGGTATGCCCATCTTGCAAATGAATAGTGACACATATTTTTTCTCGTGAGTAGTTGTCCATTTCAATTTTACCTGTGCCTGACAACTTTTCAAAATCTTGTAATGCAAAACGTGATAGATGTACGCGATTTAAGATGGAAGGCTGGGACCATTTGGTAATTTCATTATTATACATTTTAATATTAATTTTATTCGGACGTTTTAAACAATTTATTATCATCAATGAAGATGGTTTATATTCAGAACGCATGATGGTTAGTAATAGACTTAATGGCATACGATTTGTAAGGAAGTGATCAACAAAGATACACTTTAACTGATCAAGATTCAAATCATCATAAATAAACGTCAATACTTTATTTCTATATTTTATTGTTTTTCTTTAGACTAGCAATAATGCAACAAATATTTGCTAATTTTATTCGTTGATGTCAGCTTTGGAAAAAAGTGACTGAATTGGCCTGATTCGTTATTCGCCGAATTATAAATTCAATATTCCTAATTCAACAACAACAATAATTATTTTTAATAAGAAAATTGAGTTTCAAGAAACAATTTTTCGAAAAGAATTTGTAGCACCATGAATATGTGAATTTTGAGTTTATATTATGCACATTATATGTCAATTCATCCGACCCGACACTACATTACTTGGACCAATATTCAGATAATTTGTTTAGAAAATAACTTATTTGGAAAATATACACATCTATAGAAATAAATAAATAATATGTTGTTTTACGGAAAATTTAACTTTAGGTATGCGTATGTGTGGCTATTTTAGATAACTTAGAGTTATGAAGATTTCTTTTCTAAGTGATTTCAAAGGATTAGTGAATCCGAAGAGGCTTAAAGCAACACTGCAAAGTAAACTGCAACAACGTCTGACATAACAATGGCATTATTGAGTCTAGACCCCTTTTTCTACCGTTTTTCTTTTCTAATTATTCTTTGACTTCTACTCATCAATCGTTTAATGACGGAGATTGAGTTATTATGATGCAAATTATTGCAGAGAAATATAGTATATATACTGATCCCATTGACTAAGTAAGAGTAACATCATAGCATATTTACTACGATACAATTTCTACAATGTGCAGCTATTTTCAAGTTGCCAAGTTGTAACTGCAATTTGGAATGCTTTAAATTTCCGTGCGAATAATATTATGCGTTTAGCTTAAATGTTCTCATGTCTATGATAACCAGCTTCTAACAAGAATGTACCCAGAAAAGACTGCATCATCTTATCACTTCAACACTTTTTACTAGAGTCCACAGCTATTAATATGTAGAATGACACAAATAATGTATCTCGCCAACAAACAAATCAAAAAATACTGAGCAGGCAAGATAAATATTATGCTATTCTAATGGACGTACTTAAAAACTGGACCCTACCAAAGAATTAAAATTCACGATCACGATGTTAATAAGACTTCCTCAAATCACGTTAAATAGGTTATTATTGAGGTACGCACACGGTTTGTGTATTGTATCTGTATCAATTAGATATACTAATGTTGACTCCCTCGCTTTTGCTGCACCAGTCTTTGTTCTAAAGGTTCTGAGAATATCCATGTGTCTCCAGCAGGTATGAAAAACCGAGGCTTCCACGTCTCACTCCTTGCACTTCGTTCACGGGCTTCTTGTCTTTGGCGTTCTTCTAAAAAGGATTTTGACTCCGTCGCTTTATCAATTTCCCTATGCCTAAAACCAAACAAATCCACATTAATAATAATTAAATCCTCATTATAATTTATTAACAGACAGACACGACTTGTTGTATGAATAGGAAATGTGTTACGCACTTTAAGCCTCTAGTGACATCCTTCCAGAGTCTACGAGATTCAAAAACCTCTTGATGTACAATGGGTCTTGTGCGCTTCCTAATTATTTTTAATTGTTTTACATCGACAAATTTCTCTGTCCGACCGTCCGCCCATTTTCCTATCATTGCTCCATTCCATTCGCCATCTACTTGTAGGAACGGTTTCTTTTTATCTTCGGGACTAAAAACTTGTGCTGTTATCTATATAAGGACATTGTAAAATCAAAACCTGGACCTGAACACAGCAATTATCCATCCATTTCTATAATGTTTCTTTTGTCTGTACCTTATTCTTTTCACCATTGAAAAACGGCTTTGTTAGGAACTCCACCCGCGCGCTATAACCAGTCTGGGCAGAAGAAATGGTGACTTGTCCTCCGAGTTCTACCCATGGAACGGATAGAATGGATCTAGCATACCCATTTGGAAATCCTAATACATAATCTTCTCTAGTTGGGTGATGAATGGAAAGGGTAGCATGACCAATATTGTTTACACCTGTTTGGGTGAACCATAAGTGAAATATTTTAACTTTTTGCCATTGTTTATGAGATGTTTGCAAATTTGATATTATGGTGTTATAATTTTTTTGGACCTATGGAAAGTCCCAAGAACTTCGATTTAGTCCATATATGAGCATTAAGTGATATTTTTTTGGACACGTGTTCTGCATAAAATGCGGATATGGGAGGATGATGCGAAACTTGTTCCCCTAAAAACACTAACGAGTTTTGATCTCCAACCCACGGAAAAAGTGTGCCATCTTTATTTACTATGTTTAAGGCTCCATTTGGTGCTAGGATTCTCTGGGAATTATTGGAAACATGAGATTCATCAGGAGCCTCAGGGGCGCTTTTGGAAGAAAGACAATCCTTCATATTCCAATGGCACTGAAAAAATTCTCCTAAGATAGGATTGTAAGGTTTTTTCGCGACCTCTGATGGTCGTCCTGCATGAAAGGCCCCAAGGTACCACCTTAAACATATGACAAAGAGAAAAAGAAGCATGAGTATTTCATCGAGATAACAAGGTTCAAAATTCTATACTTAAAAATAATTAACTCATATACAGTGAAGAAATACCTTAACACAGCAACTATACGATCTTTAGGACTGGTCTGATCGGCAATCGATACAAACATGTCAGGATGAGCAAAAAAGTCCGCATACATCTCCAGCAATGAGCGTCTTTCGAGAATGAAGGTAGGTAGTACAACTTTGGTCAAGTCCATGCCAATCTTCACTTGCGACAGCAAATGAGACAACACGGACCCATGACTTTCTACTGACCCCAAATCATCTTCTGGGGCATCTTCATCATATAATGAATCCCAATCAAAATCTGGAGTTACACTTCCTACTTCATGTGGCCCGGCTACACTGGCGTCGGACCCGCCAGCAGCCATTCGATCTTTTGACCCAATGTCAGAGGGAGAAACAGCGACAGGGTCCGTTTTCCTGTACAGAAAACAAAAGATTCATTTTCAAAAACTTCAGTTAATACAATTCAAATTAATTTTAAACTAAGCCTCTGTAACTGTTCGATTTGAACCAATTGTACGGAATTTTAAGTTGGTATTTATTTAAAAAATAAAATCACACAAAAAGCGTAACACAGAATGAAAGGTGAACGAAAAAAGACACACATGAAGCAACGCTTTAACCATTCCATTGTGGTCAAGTCAGGTATCAGCTTATAGTTTAGCTGCGCATAGTACATACCTCCGGCTACAACAACAGCACAGCGTCATTGCTCATTGCAAACTCAAAAGATCAATGCCCATTTTTTGGAAATAATGACTTGAATCAAATCAAGCCTAATGGTTACTATTAGTCATTTTGACAAGGTGGTGCTATATCATTACTTTGTTTGACAGAATGTAGTACTAATTAAGAATAAGAATATAATTAACTACTCCATTAATATCCTACTAAAGCAAAGCTGAGCTTACTAATAAGTTGCGTTGGTAAATGGATTGATTTGCTAGCTAAAACGGTACAACATGTCATGAAATATACACAATAAAGCAGAGTTACCAGTTTGTAAATGTATTATAATTACTTTATACGCAAAGGAAGATTGCTTAACTGTAATCCCCAACCTACTTTAAATACACAGATGCAGATGCACAGATTAGATTAACGATAGATATATTATTGTAATGTACAGATGCAAAACCAAAAGCCATTCCGCCAGTTACATATTAGTCTTTATCCTCATGGTACATATGTGCGCGACAACGACAACTATCATAGTACTTTTAATACTTATTATACACCGTTTTCTTCCATTATAGATTATTTTTAACCGTGTAACATCATGCGACTTTGAATGAAATATTTCTATCTTTATAAAATAACTTACTGCTCTGCTTCTTCAGTAAAATCTTCACTTGCGTCATAAAAATCTTGCTCATCGTCTGAACTGGAATATGATATGAAAACAGGGTTTTTCTCATTTGGGGAAAGTGGCGAGGCAACAACAACTGCAGGGATTGGTTTAGCGCTACGATCATTACTGGTAGCCGGTGGGCTTTTACTTTCTCCGGAACTCACAGACTCACGGCATTCTGATCCGAACGCAATTCCAGTCTGAACTTCGGGGTCTGAGTAGTGCAAAATTATTGGAGTAGTTAGGCCAGTAACTGGGAAAGCCGTATTCTGCGTTCACAAAAGAAAAAAACATTATGAGCGCTCGCAAAAAAAACTATAAAGCAACTGAAAAGCGCTAACACTGCTGGCAAATGAATTTACGTTTACAATTACATGTACATGCCTTTGCAATTTGAAGTAAAACTATGCTGTGCTTCACAGCTTCCAAATATTCATTAGCCTTGTTGACTAAAGGACCCATCTCCGGTTTCGATTCTAGGGCCACCACTTGCTGAATAAGCAGTTGCAGATAAGCATCCGTTTGTGATAAGCACTGCTCAAATCTGCGCAGGGGCTCATCTGTAGTTCCTGCCATGTTTGTTGCGAAATGCAAAGGAAGATAGGAACCTGGCCGTAATCGAGCGTGCTTTATAATTGTTTCTTCAAGTGCCCTCACCTGCAAATTAAAATGTCATTCGTGACAACACCCAAGCCAGAGTGAAATCAATTTTTTGTCTGTTGAACCTTTCACTTTTCACCATACCCAAATCTCTCGTTCTTCGGCATCCTTTGCTTGTAGATGGAATACCTTTGCATCCACTGTTATCGTAAAATTTGCATCGTCTTCATCATCAATACCCAATACTGCTCCTTGTAGCCGTATACATCCACGCCTAACACCGCGGCGCATCTTCTCTTTTGTCTATCATTGAAAGATATTCAAGGCACAGTTTGAAAAAAGTTTGAATGTAGATCAGATATTTACATTATTAACTCCTCCACTAACTCATCCAGTTTTAAAATAAGAGGATTTAATACAAGGAAAGCTGCTTATCAATTTGCCTGCTAGTTAATTATAAAACAACAACTCCTTCCTTCAAACCGTCAAATCTACACACACTACATAAATGAAACCGTGTAGAATGTCAATGAACTACTATCTGAGTAAGTGGTATGTACAAACAACTAAATGGGGGGTTTTCGTAATGCTCATTAAATGTCTTATCTTACTTACTGTATAGTACGATAACAAGCCAGTGTTTTCATCAAGAACAAACCAACGGAATTGCCATCCTTTCATTACATTTGTCCATTTACTCAGCGGACCTTCCATCAGTGCCACACTTCCTGTGGAAATGACAAACATTTTTCTCTCTCTCAGGTTGTTGTATCAAGCAGGATAAGCTCTCCCACAGAATATGTAAACTATATTGGATTGGAAGTAGGGATAGGATAAACCAAACGCACTTACCTGTGCTTAGATTTTGAAAAGTTGGCACAACAGTAACAAGAGCCCCCTGACTTGTAGCGCTGTTGGGAATTCCTACGGCCGATGCCATGTTGTAACCCTCTTACCAAAACGATAAACTACTCAAATATGAAGCCGAAATCCGAACTGCAAATAAAACAAAAAATTCCCTACAAACCATATTATAGCGTACACACGAACCAACCAAAGTACTTTTGTAAGTAATAAAATAGCTTTCTCTAAACACTTTTCTACTCTTATGTTATATGTTACACGACTATCCCCTTCTTTCAGCAAACTTTTAACTATGCAATATTATTTCCCTACACACGTCAGCTACAGAGTAATGAAGTGTAATTACCTAGATTAGATTTTGTGCTTTTGTACACGTAGCCTATAAAGTAGTATGCTTCTTAAATGATATTTCCTCATTTTTTCCCGGCTTATAAAACATCTACAAGTTTAGGAGGGACTAATTATCATCAGGCCCAGATTATTTAACTTCTTACTCACCATAATCTCTATGCACTTGGCTTTTATACGATAATATAATGCACTGTGCAAAAAATAGTCTATTTCGCCTCGGACTTGAATATGAAAATATGACACACTGACCATGACTCACTCTTAAAATATCATAATAATCTGCTGGAGTCTATAATCGAAGATAGGAAGCTCAAGCTTGCATTTAGGTAATATCAATATCAAACCAAATCAGCCATCTAAAAACATAATAAATATCCAGTCAATTACCTATGCTGGTATGGTAAATGCGACCCACACTCATTTGGAAAGTTTCGACATTTAAAAAACATGCTTTTTTACAATCCATCTATACGTAAATGTATAAAAATTACATTAACAAATCGTGAAAAATATTATGTATGTTGACTTTATACTCTCATGAATACATATAACTGGATCAGGATACATATTAACGATAGTAAAAAAAGCATGCAGTTCCAGTTCTTGTAAACAAAACCAGTAGAGGCTAAAAATATTTTCTCTTTCCCACAACCACAAGTGAACACTACACATATAAAATGCTTATCAACAAGTCAAGAGTGATTTTTTATAAATTTGATTTCCACAAACTACCAAAATAAATGTAGAGCGAACGAGTAATAACGACCGCAATTATTAAAACTTAATGATATAATAGCAGCAGTGAAGATCACTTTTAACAAGTAAAAGTATATAGTGTACTTACGCACAACACGAAAAACACTAAATGCAAGTGCCTTTACTTATTTCTACAACTTAATACACTTTTTTGTACACATTTCATGCTAACATAATAAGTTGCTGGATGTAAATCGATACGTATAAAAAATGGGTAAAATAGTAAAAATAGCAAAAAAGTTAAATATTTTGATAAACTAGTTACATATTTCAAACAAAAACTAATTATTTGCTTTTAAGAAAAAAATCTAAACTTACCTGTGCTGTTTCGATCCCCAATGCGTCCTTAGTTTGCTTAACATTGAGCTGGAGTTGAGGTTTACAAGTTCTCACAGACAAATATATACAAATTCAATTTTTTAAAGAGAAAAATTAACTACACGGGCTAACTTTCGTGAATCTTTGGATAAGATGTGACTCGATGATTATCCATCATTGATACTTGAGCTTGTATATAATACAGTAAAAGAAAGC
>JAQFYG010002685.1:0-14081 GCA_034694325.1 Entomobrya corticalis
AAGTATTAATGTCGACAGATCAGTTATATTATAACGCAATATTATTATTATTTTATTGCTAATGTTAGAAGGAAAATAGATTGCTCCTTGCACCACTGTCGTATACCATCAATATCAATACATTCTATAAAAAATCCCATGATGAAAGTAATATATTTTTCTCGTGACTTGTGCTGAGCTGCTGTTGGTGGTGCTGTCGATATATTAGCACTGGCATGTAGCCACCAGAAAACTAAGTAGTAAGTCAGTCACATTTGTTCACTCCTTTTGCAAGGGTCTCATGAGATTCCAATATTATGCAGATTGGCATGCACGTTAGATATGCATCGTGCATGCACTACACCACCACGATCGCCGCTATCACAGCCCATAATAAAGCGAGAAATGCATATTATGAAATAAATGAATAATGTACTAGTAGGCAGGCAGTCAGTCAGGAGGAGGACGTGCGTTCCCCTATGTTCTCGTTTTTTCCCAGAAAGCATAATATAAAATGGGAGTAGGAGAAAATGTAGGAGAAATGGGAAAAATAGAGAAAAGCTTTTTTGGGCACACCACACACAAGGGTCGTTGCCTTTATGCGAGGAATGCCCTTGTCGTCTTTTGGCTTGATTTCCTCTCCATTTCTCTTTCTTTCTCTTTCCATTCTTTTCCGAATAATGATGGTGATGAGAAGGAGGACGAGGATAATATTGTATGCGTTATATATGCATCTTTGTGTGTCATATAAAAATATGAAAATCCAATATCGACAAAAATGTGAGAAATATAGGTATACATTTTTTGGTGTATGTCGAGTAGTTTTTTTAAAAGGGGAAGTGTGGTATCATTATGGGAGAGGCTACTACTTTTACCACTTCTGCTAGGCTTCTCATATAAATATCAAGGTTTATGGGTGCAAGTCATGATCATCACCATCATCTCTCTCTGACTCTGATAGAGAGAGAGAGAGTAGCAGGAGCAGTGAAAAGGACGGGTTAAAGAAATGGCTAGTAATATGGCATGGGTAAAGGATAGTAATGGCAGAGCAGTAGTCTCTTCGAAGGAATAATTGGAATAGGTACTTCATTTTCTTCTCTTGCTCTCGCTCTTTTGGCAAGAGTTATGGCGCCTAATAATAAATCACGACAGAAAAAAAAGAGTTTTTATTTGCCCCTTTCTCTCTGTCTATCTGCTTGCTTGTAAGCAACCAACAATTTAACCATTACGTGCGGAAAAACGACGTTCACACAAGAAAATCTAGTAATGCTCATCTTCATTGGCTATAAATAGCGTGAATGACTGGCTTTCAAGAAGATTTTGCCAAAGATAAATTTTCTTTTTTATGATGTACTTTATCTGGTATGCTGTGTTGATATTGATAGATTGGGAGGTAAATAAATGGATAGTTAGTTAGTATGGTAGTTAAAATTTACTTATTTATATGAAAACATATGTATTTTATATGGCATGTCTACGTTCATTTAAATTTTTAGCTAGCATATAAATATGTGTGTATATGGTATTTAACTGTGTATATGTATGTTTTTTTGCAGAGATTTAAATCTGGCTGGGAATCCGATCCAGAGAATCCCAAAAGGTGGATTTGAGTTCGTCCCACAGCTAGTTAAACTGGATCTAAGTCGTTGCCAACTTGTTGAGATTGATCCTCAAGCCTTTGCTCATCTTAAGCTTCTCGAATCACTCAAGATTAGCTCCAATAGGCTGACAACTCTCAACAATCACACGGTAAGTGACAATCACGAATAATAAAAAATTAAATAAATAACCATAACATCCGTTTCTCAGAGAGCATTACGTGTAAGCATGGCGGAGATTTATTTCCAACGTGACACAGTCTAATTTGCTGAGACACGCATCACTTGATAATTTATTTCTTTTATACATACATAACTTTATACACGTAAAATCAGTGAGTCAAATTGAAAAAACGCGTGTGTATTTATTTATTGCATCCCACTAATCTTTATTTCTCTCTGAATGTCTTTCCAATAGGTAAAATCCCTGGCTCAGCTCCACGCAATGGAGTTGCATGACAATCCCTGGGACTGTGACTGTCGACTTCGTGATTTGAAGTTGTGGATTGAAAAGGAGAATATCCCACTTCCCGTGTCACCCTCATGTCATAATCCACTTAGATTAGCAGGTAAACCAACAACCCACAATTATTGTTGCATTGCTACACTCACGATTAGTCAACTACAAAAACTAAACTCTCAAGTTTCTTCAAGTACACAGTGCAATAACAGCAAGTTCAAAAGACAATATTCAAGAAAATAATCCACTTGCATTTTTACAATGCCAATTCTCATTAACAATGCCTGGAAAAAAGTTTTTTTACTTTGTCTTGACACGAGTCATTTCACTTGAGAAATGGTAACGCACATAAAAAAGTTATCAGTCGTGAAAAAAAGGGGAAACTGACAGTAGTTTTGTATTCAGAGCGTTTTTTGTTGTTCAAAAAATAAAAGACAAGGCGAAAAAACTTTTTTACACAGCATGTCTTGTAATTTTTTAGTAGGATTATTGTTGTTGTCGTATTATATATTACAAAATGCGTGTAATATTAAATGCTCTTATTGTCATAGAAAAGAAGTAGTAATGGTAAAAGTAGTAAAGACAGCAGTAAAAACCGTCATTTAGTGGGAATAAAGCTTGTCATAAAACACGTGCACAAAATGCATCATGGTATTACACCAACCACCAGTCACTGCACTCCACTCCAAATCTCCACACACTTCTGTATTCCTCTGTCTGTCTGTCATGTTTTCATATTTATTATATGCTGATGCTGATGATTATGATGACGACGATAACGTATGTATACAACGGCAAAAAAAGAAGAAGAAAAGCCTACATGTGTTCAAATTTTTTCCATTCACTCCTTGTCAAACTTTCAGATAGATCCCTAGTAATGCGATGACCAGTTTTGTTAGTACTTTTGCTCTCAAACCACTGCCACACAGATTCCATACCGCAATATCAGCTACTTGTCATGTGCTGTTTTCACTGTCTCCCTTGCAAACAAGTCTCACATTTTTTATCCTCATCCTCCTCCACTTCTCTCACCCCATCTCTCTCTTTACTCAGCAGATTATCACTTGAGCCTTGTCAGGCATCAATTTTTTTATTGCACAATGCGCACTCTACATGTTCCATGATTATTACGAAGATGATGATGATCACATTAATTTTTTTTCTTCTCCTTCATCTGTGCCCTCTTCTTGTACACTGTATTGTACAAGATAATCCCAATTGATAGGAGCACTTCGTGCAGCATGTTTTTCATTGTTCTCATGAAGTTGATGTTGACGATGATGACTATCATCTTCATTCTGATGCATATATGTTTTTTTCATCTCTCAGTCAGCATTTTATATACATGTTCAATAATAATAATAGAAAAATAACAATGATAATATGGATAATTGGGAAGGGCCAAGTCATGCAGTTGAGAGAGACAGAGTGAACACTCTCTGCCGTATGCATGCTATAATGCAATAACGCAAGTAATCCGTAACAAAGTAACCCTTTCGTAGATTTGCACAACCAGTCAGGGCATGACGGAGATCAACAATAATAAATAATTGTTTGACGGCGACGTTATATTACGCCTGATCATTATTGCATTTTTTCCACTACTGCATGCTTCGACTCCTTATACCCGTGTAAAATATTTATGCGTATATAAGAAAACATTGTTGCAGAACTTTTGCCTAGAAGACACGACATAGATTACGAATCATCATATCGTCGTCATCATGAATTAATCCAATCTTGTTCATATGGGCGGCTACACACGCTTTTTATTCCATACTGATATCGTGAAAAAAAATAAAAATAAAAAATCATGAATATTTTTCCATAACACTTTGAAAATAAAAAGCATTTTTTTGAATTATGCAAGATGCGTGCATGCAAGTGCGGTGATGGTGGGGGATATTGTAAGTGGGTTCAAATCCTGTAGTAGTATATTTGGGTTATTTTATGGTAGGATATTTTTCCTTCAGTTCAGAGCAGCAACAACAACAGCAGACAAAGTAATTATGGATGCGTGTGTGAGTTTGTACGTGTCACAACACGTGATGATGATTCATAAGTAATGGGATCATACGCATAGGGAAATGGTATGGATTTCTCCACCGCCCTATACCACCACCAACACCGCCATGCAATTCATAGCTCTACCACAAATAACGACAATAAATATGGAATACCAAACCAAACAGTGAGAGAAAGAGGATTTTCACTCATTGGCAGCCAGCTCTCTATTTTTTACTAGCGGTTGACACAACACACATGAATATAAAAATATTTAATGTTAATGCATTATGAATGAATATTTTTGGTTGATGATGATGGTATAGCACATAGCAGCAGCAGGCCAAGAAGAATAAGAAGAGGAGAAAATGCAGGAACAACAACAACAGCAGCAGCACGCATGAAAGACCCGATTGACTCGCATGACTAACTTTTGGCTTTGTGCTGTGAAAAGTGTGAATATGAATCATGAGCTTGTGTTGTTGTTCCTGCTATTCTGCCTTGCTCTGTCTAACTCGGCCTTGGTCTCTGACTTAATATTTGCACTTGAGTAATAACATATTACGTTATAAACAGATACGCGCACATACACTCACACATGAATATATTTTGTGGAGGTTTTTTATTCTTTGCTGGTAAAATTATAACGACGACGTGTAGTAGTAGACTTGTCGTCGTTTCAGAAAAAATAAGAATAAATGAATATTGATGGTGATTTGCAGACACATTCACACATACACACAGTAATATTATGTGAATGCATAAATAATGACATTACCATGTTAGAAGAAGGAAGAAAAGATGATAGATCATCATCATCATAATAATAAAAAAGAAAATGTTTTTTCTTCTTCTTTTTCTGCGGTTACTTTGGCGGCATTGTCATTATAATATAAAGTATAATGTATTATAAAGAAGGAGGAGGAGTAATACGGTAGCATAGAGAAAAGTCACTTTTTTGCAAAGAGTAAGGTGTTGATAGCATGTGACGGTGGTGTGGTGATATTGTTTAAAATGACGGTGATGAAGAAAAATGGAGCTTTTACCGTGAACTTGAGAGGTTGTTGAACGTGTTTGTGTAGCATATAGTAGCGTACTTGGAAGATAAGATATTTTAAAACCCATTTTCATCATATAATACAGTATGAATATTTATGCATCTTTTTATGACTTTTATTATTACAGGGAAAAAGTTTTCTGAACTATCTGTCGCGGAATTTGCATGTCCACCAAGCATATTGGAAGCGACCCCGACGACCCCTCGTCAAGTGAGGGTAACTGAAGGCGACAATGCCACGTTTGAATGTGTCATTGAGTCAATTCCTAGTCCAGAGGTGCGGTGGTACTGGTACAACCGTCTTATCGAGAATAACACGCTCCGAAAGTACATCATAATCGAGGTAAGAAGGAATGAATAAGGACATGTAATGTAATGGAGTGAAGCATAATAGGCTTTTTCCTGCATGTTTTATATATTTTTAAACTAGAATATAGTGGTATATAAGGGAGAAATATAACCTGTTGTAAAAAAATGGAGATGCGCGAAAAAAATATTGGCTTGAGCCAGGCTATATTCTCTTGACTAGATGTTTTATTGTTTCTTTTATCGTATATCTCTTCCTCGAGTTGGACAGGAGTTAAATTTTCTTTGTAACGAAGAGTACTTTTGCAATATTAATGTTTCCTATTCTTGGCTTTTGGCCTTACTTGCTTACACATTTTTTTTTATTCGTGTAAAATACAGGTTATGTAGGCATATAGATATTGTCAGTTAGCTATTTTACGAAGATATTTAGTGTAAAAGACTATTCGCCAATTGGCAGGCAACGGTATTTACCGACAAAATCAATTTATTTATTTTTTACAAACTACACGTAAAAGAAACTTTAAAAGTGAGTGCCTATTAATCCACGTAGTTGTGTAGCATGATATTAAAACGAGCAGATTTTAGAAAATCCTAATCGAAAAAATCAATGATATAATAATATATTAATGCTTATGTCAGTATTGGTGAATTTTATCGGAGAGGAGACCTTTCTTGCCTAAAAATAGAAGCTGAAAAAATAAAATATCTTTGACATGATCATAATGAGACAAGAAGTTGGTAGCAGGGTCGATGATATTGGAGATGAAGCTGATGAGAGAAGAAAATTGTTATCGTGAAGCCGGTTTCCACCCTCCAAAAAAATAAGCATGATTTTTACTCCTGCTTGAATTTGGGGAAGTAAAGTAATATTACTGTACTTTGTATTATATTACGTACCGGTCGTTTCGATGAATCATTAGTCGTTCACAGAGAGTACAGCAGTACCTCTTTCTGAAAATGAAAACATAAATCTACTATTAGTAACCAGTATCCGACTCAGGCTGATCTCGAGAGCTGAATAGCTTTTCAATAGAATTCGACAGACGAGAGATCAATAAAATCACATTTATAAATCAAAGAGGCAAACCGCTGACTCCTCAACCGGGCTACCAGAGAAAAATCAGAGAGGATACGAGCAAAAGAGATGATTCCTCAAATGAAATCTAATTGTGCAACTTGACACAAGCATAGGTACAAGCCTTCCATCTCCGATTTTCTTGCTTTTCCATGAAACGACAAGACAAGACCAAAATCTAAGAAAGGGTGTTTTTACGATGATGATGAATATGATGAGAGGAACATGAAAAAGAGGGGAAAAAAAGAGATGAAAAGGTATACGACCAATACGACGTAGATAATATTTTTTCGAGAATATTACAAAGTAAATATGTGATACAAAGCAAGAGCTAGACATGCACAGAGAAACAGCCGTACTCTCGTATATAGTCACAATCAGCATTAAATAATATCTGGTGTAAGTAGACTGACTTTTTGCGATGCATTTTAAAATCTAATGTCGCATTTTCTTGAAAAGAAGAGGTATTAGGGAAAATGCCGAGCAAATTGCTTTTTTATATCCACCGTATAATACTTAGATGTAGGTACGATTTTATGATGATGCTGTAGTATGAATACTTGCAATATATTATCGTCGTCGTGTCGTAAGCGCTCTTTATGTAATATTTTTTTCGGATTTCATTTTTATGCGTTTTTCTTCAAGTGGGATGAATGAGTACATGGATGGATGGGTGGAATGAATGAATGAAATGCAATGAAGGTAGGCTGAGCGAATAAGACGAAAAAAATACGAAAATGTATTAAACGGCAGTATTGGTGGCGGAGTTTCCAGTTTTTTCTTTCGTCTTCTCCTCCATACACTTTTATTTCTTTTTCAATTCAAGCCTCTTCTGTTCAAGTTCAATTTAGGTCGGGCCCCAAAGTCGTATTTTTCATTCAACCTTTTCTCCAACAAGTAAAAATGTATTTATGTATCTACGCGTTCACGTTCTACCTCACATACAAACAACAGTATAGTAGAGAAAAAGTAAATGAATTACGGGGAAATTATATGTTGCAGTTTAGGAAATTTCAGGTTCGAGTTGAAAAGAAATTAACTTTCCTTGCATGTAAGCATGTTCTTTGGAAAATCACATAAATAAATATTAAAAGTGATTGGAAGAAGGGTTTTTTATATAGAGAGATTAGTGTAAAGATTAGTCTCTATTCCTAATTGTATACATAAATAACCATTTCCTTTGCAAAATACATACACATATTAGTATTTTGTGATGTCTCCTTTATTACATGCACACATTCAAAACTTTACTCACAAACTTTGTATAAGAAAATTATTTAAAAATTCCATGAAAAGATGATACATATAGAAAAAAGTTTAAACTTTTAAGCCTTTTACTATTACCAATGGTTAGTTTAGTACAAGCATGCCCTCCTTCTCCAATACATCCTATAACCTACATATATTTTTCAAGCTACGAAGAAATTAATTGAATCCGTCAGACTATGAAACAGTTATGAAGAATGCATTGGCTTGAACTGCTGGTTGACTTTTAGTGAGTATGTAGTACATTCAATATACATTTCAACTATCAACATCAACTACGTCGTAGTTACGGTAGTAGGCTAAGCTCTAGCATACACACACACACAAAAACTCTGAGAGAAAAGAGGATCAATACCTATTTGCCTTGAGAGAAAATAACAGGAATGAATAAAATATCGCCAGCGAGGTTATACATCACCACCGCCAATACTCCCTCCATTTGTGTTTATGTTTGAGGCTACACGACTATGTGTAATAATCTTCCTTCATCCTAAATAAAGTTTCGAGTTTTAAGGTAGAAGAGTAAAGAGTTGAACAACAACAGCGACTAGAACTGTGTGAGGTGGACTTTGCCTGCCCCAAATCCGAACAGAGTGTATGAGACTACAAACTTACTCAATGTTATTTTCTACTCCTCTTCTCCTTCAGCAAAAACAAGTGTGAAAGGAGAAGCCAGAAAATGTATGATATATATCTCTATATTATTATTTGTGTTATGATGGCTTATCCAACTTTCTGCTCAACTCTCGAATTTTAAAGTATCTCTCTGGAAAAGCACAATAATAATATGATCGACAGCATCATCATAATCCTTGTCATATAATGTTGCTGCGTTCGTAGAAGAAGAAGAAGGGCGGATGGTGCTTAAAAGTTTGTTATCCGTAAGGCCTGTCCTACGATACAGACAGACAGGATTCTCGAGCAGCAGCAGCACAAGCAGAAAAGGGAAAAAGTAGGTGTATGAGTATAAAGTGAGGCTAAAACTTGACAGGGTAATCTTGTGTGAGTGAATTTGAAAAGTTGAACCTGACTGATATATTTGGGTAGGTACCAAGTCAGCAGTAAAGTATAATCTTATGTGCTTTTTACATAAAAGCAGGTATGTTTGTACGTTTATATTAAAGGTGGAGATAAGATGGCAACTATATGATTAGAGACGTATAGTATATTTTTTTAGATTTGTACCGTTACAAACGTACTTATGATAGTAAAAATGTGTGGCATTGGAATGAATTGATTTTTTTCTCTTTCTTCTTTTCTGAGAAAATAAGACTTCTCTTTTAGGCTTGTTGTAAAATTCATTAGGATTTTGAGTGGATTGAAAAAAAGGAAAGAGAAAGGAGAAAAAGGCTGTATCAGCATTTTTAGAATTGCTTGACTTGCGCCTGTCTTATCATTTCTCTTTGCTGTTCCCCTTTTCTTCTTGGAAATGGGAAAAATGGAAAAGAAGAGTCAAATTATATGAATGAATGGTAGTTTGGTATATATGGACCATTTGCAAAAAAAATACTGAAGTACTTCTAGTAAAAGCACTGATAGTAATATTAATAATGGCTTATTTGTGCAATGAGTAATATTATAAAAGCAATATGTATATAGAATAATGGCCTGATCATCAATGAAATGGAATGGCAGAAATAATGCTTTTTTATTTAAAACTCATTTCATTTGTATGTGAAAAAAAGAGAAAAAGTGGAAAGAATGACAGTGAAGCGGATTCTCGTAATTAATCATTATGACCTACAAAACGTGGTTAATATAATCTTTGTATGTACTTAGATGTGTGTATGTATCTATTTGTAAGTATGTATACCTTCAATTTAATTTTTTTCGATTTTGTCTGTTTTACAGAGAGAAAGTGCGAGTGTCCTCATGCTGCTAAACGCAATGAAGAAGGACGAAGGGGTGGTCTACTGTCTTGCCGAGAATGCGGCAGGATCAGCAGAAGCCAATTTCACACTAGAGATCCTTCCACAACCCACCCTTCAGAACATTCTTGACACGACGCAAATCCTTGTAATTATTCTTGCTATCGTGGCAGTGCTTCTGGTTTCTCTCGCAGTCGGTATTTTCCTTTTCTTGCGGCAACGACGCAATCGATCCGCAAAACCTCCGGAAATCTTGGCCACGTCAACTCCAGTGAAACCACCAAGACTCAATTATGAAATCAATCCGGGCTCACTCGTTGCAAACGGTTTCAAAACCAAAGGAGACTCAACGACTGATAATCCTGATCTCATTCTCGAAACTAATACTAATGGAACGTATCAGGTAAGCTATACTTCTCCAAAAAAATCCAAACTTTCAGCTCTCAGGCTTGTTTCCTCTCTTATATTTCCCCCCATATTCACTTAAAACGCATTCATTTATAGGTAATCTTTAACAATAGGAAAAAAAAGTTGAAAGAAAAGAGGATAAGTATAAAAGAGAATGTTTCAAATGTATTTATTATTATTGCACGTGAACCTGAGTCACAATAAAAGGAAAACTTATAGCTGTGTATTTTCCTCTTTGTCTGCACACCTTTGGCTCTTTACTCTATGAAAACGGAAAGAAGCTAAAAAATTGCAACAAGAAAAACAAATCCTTTAACAAAGTGAGCTCATATTTTTACTCGAGTAGCATATTCCTTGTCTTGTTCTTGCCAAGAAATGTATTTGTACCAATGTCTGTATCGGATATGTTAGGGTACTTCTTAGAAAAAAATATTGTATAGAAATGCAACTTGAGAAGAGGAGGCAACGGCATACATTAGTCCTTTTTATCAAGCTACCTATATAACGTAAAAAAATTATGCATAAATACAATCTCCTTTCTTTTCTTCTATGCTCTTCTCTGTGTGAACGGGAGTGTGAATAATAATAATAATAATATGAAAACACTCTCCATAATTGTGAAAGGAAGGATGCTTATATGCATAAAAATACATGATACATACGCACATACACACATATACCCATCACCACCACGATCATCATCATGATGTATGCACTTTTTTGTATGAAAGCCGGAGAAGCTTTTTGTGATCCTGTCAAGAGTGTCGGAAACATAGCGACATGACTCCATCCTTTTTTCTTTCACTCTTCTTCTTGTTGTTCCCTTTTTACAACATTCACACTTCTCACTTCTCTCTCTCTTTCTCATACACAGACAACACACATACACACAATTTTGCTATTACTGCATGAAAACGAGACGACGGGATTGGTGACAGGATGAAAAATGAAGGAAAACGAAGAAACCAGGAAATATCCTCTTCATCATCACCAGCTTGCTTTTCACTCTTATTTTCTCTCTCTCTCTTATTCTGTGTCTGGTTGTGTGTGTGTATGTGTGGATTTTCACTACAATCCATCCATCTATTTTTCTTGTAGTCATTCTCGAACATCACTGTGTGCATACCTATCGGGTAATAATAATAATATGTATATGAGTGTAGCAAAAGAGGAAGGAGGCAAATCACAATGCGTGAAAAATATAGAGAAAGACTGAGTGAGCGAGAGGAGTGCACCAGAGTGGCAATATAGGAGAAGACTGACACCTTTGAAAAGTTTGAAAGCAGGAGAGAGGAGAAGGAGGAGATGGAAGCAAAGAAAAAAGGAAGAGGAGAGGAATAAAGAAGCATATCAAATCCTTTTGCAAAGCTTCCACTTTGTAAAATGGAACAAAAGAAGTTTGATGTTGGTTCGTGGTAAGGTTTTTATAGCTGGGCGCTATATAAACAAGTATTATGAGTGAAGATAATATGCAAAGTATATATCACATTATGTATTATGCAACATTACACTGAGGATGAGTAACGATATATATGATGTGGCAAATAATGCAGAAATATATTTCCTTTTGACAAAACGGAACTTTTAAATCAGATAATCAAGCCCTTTTATGCATCCCTCTGTACTTTCGCATTTACCATAACAACAATAATAGAAGTAATACTAATATGCCATTCAAAAATATCTCCGACGTTCATCTTTCTCTCTTTAAAAATGGCAGCAGAATCATTCACAGACACACACACACGCAGTTGTACTCAACAAATCATAAGTTCACTGTAATCTGTCATAGTTGCGTAGTGATGGAGAGAGCAAAGAGACACAATGGAATAAAGTGAAACGAGGCAAGTCAGTGAACAGGTTTGAACAAGTCTAGCAATCTGTTTTCTTCCTTTTCTCTCCTGCCGTTTTGATTGGCTTACTTGACTTGACTATGAAATGCGTGTGTGACGTAAGGAGTTTCGCACTGGCAGATAGAAGAGAACAAGAGAAGTCATTGTCATCGTTTATGATAATATGTAATGAAACCTTTACGATGCGTTGGGATTTATATCATGTATATTTAAATCTAGGAAGTTCTTGTGTACGTAGAACATTTCAAGTTTTTATTCGTTTACATTTTGGTAACTTAAATAAGCCATTTGGAAAGCTGTTTTACTGTTTAGATAATTAGCGTAGAAAAAAGATATAGAAAAATACATACATGCGAAGATTTGAAGAGTCCACTAGTGCATCATGAAGTATTTATCTGGGGAACAGTTTCCGGAAACATGCGTATGATCCTAGTGAAGAAGACTAGTTAGTACGTGGAGTTTTCAGGATTAATTTAAACAAATCTTTTGGTTAGATATCAAGTTGTGCATCAAGTTAATTTTTAAAATGACTTTTGGATATTCGCACGCGTTACTTAAGAATTTCCACTTACGTTGACTTCAAATAATTCTAAAAATTCCACGTTTTGCGTTACATGCACTATGTATGATATCGTAGTAATGCACAAAAATATGAATAAGCAACAGAAACCGCAACTGCCAAAACCTGTGTCGTTTCTAAGATAAACGTCTGCCTTCTTTTCAAAATGTTCGTTCAGTTTTAATTCTAGCTTCTCATTTATTTACATCAGTAATCCGCAGATGAATAGAAAAAGGAAATGTGCTAAGTGATGCCCACTTTTACTTTAATAAGTAATGAGAATACATAGACTGCTAATGATAATGAACATCATCATTGCCATAAGCATAACTCTACAATTGTACTGATATAGCGTTTTGTGAGAGTGATATTGAGATGGAAAAAATTCCTCTGGGATACACCATACACATTTTGGTTTTTCTCTCTTTTGAGTTTTGCGGTTTGCAACAGCTACGCAATCATAATGATGATGGCAAAGATGAGATATGTAAACAGGCGTATTCATATCTCCCATATTTTGCGTACGTTGCGTATGTCAAAAAGAGAGTCAGTATTTCAGTTGGTTGTATAGTGGTAGCAATGTCCTGCGTCATGAGGATTTTGTCTTTCCTTGTCATTTATTTGAAATGCCAGTGGAGTCCCAAATGTGTACGTAGTTGTTTGGGAAAATGAATGAGTATGCTATTTTGAAACCTTTCATTTCAAAAGATTTGTCACCGTTTTAAGCTTTCACATTGCTATCTTTTTAAAAGGTGCGTATCTACTTTTCTCTGAGGAGTTCTTTTGTGTTTTATCGTCAAAACTCTACCCATCATGATAACATATATATTATTATGATCATGATGTATTCACGCAACTACTACAATTCCATACCGCTTCCTGTAGACACATAAAACGGCAGTGAAGGTGATGGTAGTAATAATGACATTGTAATTTTACGTTTTTTGGCGATTGTCGTTTTTACATGAAATATTTCGCTGTTAGTTCGCTCTCTCCAATTCTTTATGTTTTTGTCCCCTCTCTACCTTAATTTATGGGACTCTCCTTGTCTAAGATGGTTAAATACAATGTATGATTTATTGGAATTACGGCGACCCTTGTGACCATCTTCCTATCAGAGGATCTGTTCAGAGAATTAAGGCAAGTAGAATGTGTATTTGTCTCTGTGAGTGAGCCTACTTATAGTAGAACAAGTATACTTTAACTCTCCTCCACAAGAGCAGAGAGACACAAACTGTAAGTAAACTTTTTTCCCTCAATTTATGCTCAACCATTTTCTAGGACAAGTCTTTCTCCCTCTTACACACACTTTATCTGAAAACTTGTGTTGGAAATAGGCGACCAATAACCGGCGACCAGACCACATAGTAGTGGAAAATGGAATAGAGAAGTAGATAGTTAGCGTTGGAGAGAGAGAGACAGAAAAGAGAGATAGATAACTCAATACAATGATTAAAGACCTTTGTGCTTGTTGAGAATAACATTGAGTACTTATGTGCGTCTGTCTGTGATGTTCCAAGGATTAGAAACATATTAGGCTTGTTGAGTGTACACCAGAGAGACACGATGGGAAAGAGAGAAAGGAAGAAAAGGTCGACACAAACTATTTCCTCTTTCTGCTTTCTCTTGAGAGAGAGGGAGAAAG
>JAQFYG010002686.1:0-14073 GCA_034694325.1 Entomobrya corticalis
AGTTTTCTGCATGCATGCTTATTTGCCAGATGACTTTGTTCTAAAGAGAAAGAACGTGAAATGCTTCCCAGTGGTTCGACATATTTGTAAAACAATTTGAAGTTTGTATTTGGCAGTTAGAATCTAGAATATGAAATTAGAATTCACAGTGAATTCTGTGCCTCACTTACATATAACAAAACCCAATTGTACTTTCTGCATTCGATTTAAAGCAATGGAGGCATACCTTACCAAAAATGAAGTGACTATGAAGCAACTAACTCAAAGCACTGTAGTTGTTGTTGAACTTGAAACTGTAGCTTGTCTGAAACTTTATCGCCAAAATATGCAACAATTTCCAATAGCCATACTATTTTAATGTTGAATGCCTAAAAACCAAAATTAGAACATGTTATATTATAGTTAAAGAGGATACACCGAAATACAAGATTTTTATATCGATCCGACCAAAGAAACAAAGCCCCTTTAAAGGTTAAAAAACTGTGGAATAAATATCGTAATCAAATCAAGTGTTAGCAAAGTATAGATACAAAAACCAGAAAGAAGCAGTGAGTGGCCTTATTGCCAGAATCGGTTTGATTACCTTCTCATTCTGTAGTTAGATTGACATCTATTATCGTCGATTGTCACATAAAACTCATACCCATTTTGATCAAGTCATGATTAACAATTACAAATATGTACTGTACTGCTGCTAGCCCATAATAATATGTCATCTTGTTATTATTACATTAGTTCCGTCTCGTTATTAGGATGAAAAAGACCTCGCTTAAGAAGATCTTGATGATATTATGATGACGATAATAAAACGTAATCTTTAGCAACATCTTATGTCTATCCTGTAGTTTAAAAAATTCTATTCATATACGTATTTTGAATAAATCACAGCGTACAATTTTCAAGATCATGTCCATTTTAGGCTACCTTTTTAATTCACATCGTGTACCAACGGATAATATTATAGTGGAATACACAAAGCTTGACTATCTGCTGTATACTCGTTTCTAGCTCCTGCCAGCCTACCAACATTGAAATGTGTAGAATGTGAATTCTTTCTGACCTTTTTTGTTCCTCTTCTGTGTCATTATCTCACAACAAGAAGTTTCATGCCTGTTATTTATGCCAGTCTCCACTGGATTTCTTGAAACTTCTTTTCATTTAAAAAAAGTTTAGCAAAATTAATTGGCTACTTTTGTGCAAAAAGATGCGACTGTGTTGACGTCTTTCCATGAAAGCCAATCTCTTAAAGACAACTGTGTTCAAGATGAATACATCAGATGGTTTGGAAAATTACAAGTAGTGCCAGCTTTCTACTATGCATCGAAAATTAATGACATATACGCACTCAGCTTCATTTCCTTCAAGCATTTGAGAAAGATGTGTTCAATTATATATCAAAGGGAAAAACTAAACTCATGACGATTATAAATTTTGGCACTAATTTTAGTCTAAAATGTTTCTAATGAATATAGCTGTCGGGATTAATAATAGGTAGTAGGTATGTGTCCTTTGTATGTAGGGCTCAATATTCTACGAGGAAACTCTGGTACACTACACTGCATTACATGTCTAATTTTTGGTCCACATCGGGATCCACATTCAATGCATTGGGGCATTGTGAGACTCTTCCAAAAACACTGAGTATCACATAAGTAAGGTTCCTTGCCTTTCATGAACAGTTGGAATTGTTCATTCTCTTTTACTACAACGAGTACAAACCGTATAGTAATTCCGTTTACATTCTTAAACTAGTAATAAACAAACGTCGTGTTGTAAGACAAAAACTTACACTTTATTACTTCCATTTAAAAAATAAACTACCGAAATATCATCAAATATATATTGTATTCGATCATGTTGGTTTCTTCTCATAAGAGAATATCATTCTCATGAATGAATGCTGCAACAAAAGTAAAAAGATGAATGAAACTATGCAAAACTCTCGTTCTCGATGCGTTCAGGATTGCATTCTCCTGAGGAAAATGCAATCCAAGCCATTCTTGGTTCAGTTTCCTCAGGGTAGATGAACGCGACAGCCTTTGACTGTTTGCGGAACTCTGTGAAGCTAGTATGGGAAATTACGATTTCTTGTAGATTTATCAGGTAAAAGTTCCTTTTACATTATTACTTTACTTTACCGAAGGAAATAATAATAGAGAGAAGAATAAAATGCCAGGAACTCTCTGATACAAAATGCAAGTAAAGAGCAATAAGAAGATAGTGAAAGGGCAAAAAAAATATTGTTGTTTTTGTTGACAATTTTTTGGGTGTATATAGTACTAGTGTGTATATAATATATCTCTACATATCTGCTACGAAGAATGGGCAGACGTTACTTGTGAAAGTAAATGCACCACTTAAATTCAGAGACGCAACTTGATGTTTTCATAGAAAACCGACTATGAATTCTGCAAATAATGTGGGCGATAATCATTTTGGTAAGATTTTAATCATTCTGTAGAGTTATTTTGGTGAAAAACGGTGTAAATGTGTCTTATAGGTGGATATACGCTTGAAATTAATGATAATTGTGGAAATATTAAGATTGCCGAGTGCATTTTCATGAAATGGAGATCATGGAAAGAGAATAGATACCTTGATTTATGGGATTTTAACTTAATTTAGCGCAAATAAATTAAATATTTTAGTATTTAAGGGTGTATTTAGGGATAAAGATACTGCTGGAGGAAAAGCTAACTACAATGTGCCAGTTGAGGTTTGAGAGGAGCTGAGTGCATGAAAAGTTGAATAAACATCTTTGAATATGGATTTATGATCTATTTTGTTTATTTAGGCGATGATGGAAGCTCTAATGGAAGCGTATCTAGGTCGGGTCGTGTCCGTAAAAAGAATTCTCTTCTGGCAGTTTATGAATCTCCCGATGTAATTGAGAAACGAGGAAGAAAGCCAAATAGTGGTAGTAAGGTAAGGGAACACACTTTATATATTTTGCACTATTTATTTTTGGGTTTTTAATTTAAATGAATTATATTGACCAATTTCAGAGCGGGAGTAATGGTGGACCTAGATCTCATGGAAAATCTCAACACGTCCGGGGTAAAAAACCTCATGGATATTATCATAATGTCGGTTCCTCAGTGGAAAATACTTTTTCAGACACAGAGGCTTTTAGTCCTCTTGGAATGATGCATGAACCGTATGAAGGAGAAATTCCTGAGATCGCAGCAGAAGAAATTATTGACGAAGGACTACTTGATGAGGAAGACGGAGCAACAGAGCTAACTCCTACTTTACACCACCACCACCACCATCATATTGGAAATAATGTAAATGTACGATTAAAATCGCAAGCGCAGTCTACATATATGTTAGAAAAATCGTTTGCAAAACAGCGTAAAATTACAGGCGTTGGCCATAGTTCTAGTACAAAAGTCAAAGCAACTCGAAAAGACAAAGGGGTAGGTTGCATTTATCCATTTATTGATGTTTCATTGAAACTTTGAAAGTAAAAATTTGCTGATGAAAAATGCTTTATAATAAACGATTCTTTGTATTTACAGAGTCCCCGAGTGACAGCGTATATGCTTTGGGCTAAAGAACAACGAGCTATTTTCGCCAAAAAATATCCAAATCTCGACTTTTCAACAGTTTCGAAAAAATTAAGTGACCTTTGGGCAACTGTTCCCCAGAATCAGAAGAGGATGTGGAAAACAAAAGCTGCAAAAATTATGAGAAAAAAGGCAAATGGAGCAGAAAATATAAAGAATTCTTCAGGACCTAGCTTAGTTTTAGCACGGAAAATGGTTTCAACAACGGTGCCACAGCGTAAAGGAATGAAAAATACCACGCCAGAGGAATTATTCCTTCCGAAAAGACCTCCAGGTAGACCACCAAAGAAGCCAATTAATTCCTTAAACTCTACCCCACCGTCCCCTGGTACATCTTCAAAATCTCACATTTACAATCATCGTAGTATCTCACCTGGCTCAAGTCAGTTCAAAGCTCACGTGGTAGCGAACAAAACGCCAGTTGCCAGAACCAGCACAAGTGGTGGCCCAATTTTGACTCGAGTCTCTCCAGTCGTGGATATTAAGTAATTTGCTATTTTATTTCATTGAATCTAATTTGTAACCGACCAAATAAAACTTTAAATTTCTTATGCATTATGCTGTTCTATTGATAACACAGACCGGATCTATACAAATTTAAAGTCACTGGTACAGATGCGCTGGATGTGGCAGCTCATTTAAGTCTTCTCGGAGAGTCAATGAAAAAATTAGGAGCGCAATTGCAAAATCAAAATTTGCCGGTAAATAAATATAAATACATGTTTCTAGTTTCACCTTCCCAGAAAAATGAAAATAATCAAATTATATCTAATTTTAATATTATTCGTTTTCAGGACCAGTCTGTGAACGAAAGTCTTTCATCTCTTCTAGACGCCCTATTATGCTCAGTTGGGCCCATTCTCTGTCTAACTCAATTGGTACCGGAATTAAATTGTATTCCAGAAAGTAAACTGAAGAGCATTTTAAATAATGTGGGCTATGTAATGCCTGGTCTATAAAATATCTCTTGTATCCAGAAATGTCATGTCTAAAAGCTAGTCTCTCATTTTACACATAAATTAAGTTAATCTCTTCCTTTCCTCGACGATAATAAGTTATTATTGGAAATTTCCTTTGTTCTTTATGTTTAGATCACTTTATATAAATATATGCAAGTCCAAGTCCAATAACCTAACATATTTATTTCCCCTTATATGCGCATGCAGGAAAAATGTTATATTTTACATATACCCTCAGTTTTAGATATTTTAGGATATCACGATTCGTTAGAACTGCTTCAAAGAACCGATGAATAAGAGTATATTTCGAATACTCGTCTCTTTGTCTTTAATTTCAATAAAAATATTTTTGTCTGTAGTTCTATGAGAAAAATTTAATTTTGCAGTGTTTCATTTCAACATTTTTTCTGTCAATTCAATTTTCACATTTGAATGAACCTGAGTGTTTTCTTTCTGGTATAAATCTCGTATATTCCATTAGTCCATTGGTTTTCTCACCAACTCAGTGACTCACTCAGTCCGGCACATCCATCAGATCACCTTTTTCCTCCCTTTCTGACAGTGTAAGCATCATCTCATAGCAGCAATCCCTAAAATCCCATCCAGGGGAAAATGGTATATTAACCCTACTTGATTGAATGACTACTTCTGTTTGCTCTAGCATTTCTTCCTCTTTGAAGGCAATACTTTCAGCGTTGCCTGGTGATACCATACACTTAGTTCGATGACGACGACGATGGTGATGGCGATAGAGTTAGTTGTTTCTGGTATCTGCGTTCGAAATTAAATATCATATCACACTCGCACACATTACAACATGAATGAGATTTTCCAGATGCTGCTTTCTGTGAAAGTACACACATCTCTTTTGTTTTCTCATCATCAGTCGAATCCTCTTCCGGGAGGCTGTACCGTAATACCGAGCAGCCTCTACATGCATTTCATATATAACAAGTAGACACATTCAAGCCTAACGATCACGGATGTCTATGACTTTAACTATTGCTGCTGGTGTTGCTAGTTGCTACTGCCGTTGATGATGATTGTGCATGTTCTAGTGCAATTGAACAAAAGATCCAAAGTAAAGAGAAGTAGATAATGCGCTTCTTCTTCCTACTTATGTGTTGCTTCCTCTTATACAAAGGTTATTCCGTAGTATAAAGGGATGAGAATGTCGTTAGTAAAATAGAAACTAACAAGTGGAATAAGAAGTTTAGACGAAAAAATAGTAATGCTTAAGATTTCAGAGATTACATATTATTCAAATGGATGAACACATAGTCACATAAAATATTCCTATACATCTATATCTTAAGTCCCATACATCCAAAGTCCTCTATATTCCATCATAAGCATCAACCACCTATCACTGTCTTCGTAGGGGACATCATATCATAAAACATTAGAGGCAAATGTGAAGAGTGAATATTGGAGCCGTTTTTCCTTGTTCCATTCAACAGCAAACAAGGAAAGGAAAGCATCTTTTCAACTCAGGAAAATAATAAATGACGAGGGAAAGGAACGTGAGCGAGTAAATAAATTAGGTAGTCCAGCTGCTGTTCCCTTTTCTTCAGTGCGAGTGTGAGTTGGACGGAAGGAAAAAGGATGAATTGGATGAAAGTGTCCAGCAATTTTCCTTTTTCTTTCTTTCTTTCATACAAATAAAATAGCACTGCCCCATAATATAATGCAGCGTGTGTGTGTGTACTTACCAGGCTTCCTATTTGGATAGGTACAAAACGACATTATGCTTCTTCTCCAAGACTTCTTAGTAGCGGAGGACATGCTGTTGTTAGCGAACAGATTGAAATTGGTGTACAAGAGGAGGGTCGATGACGATGCAAATCTGTTGCTGCCTTTCTTCTTTTTCCTTCTTCTTCTACTTTTTATTCTCTCTATAGCTTCGCCTTTTCTCTCCTAACAATACTACATTTTTCATCCGTTTTATAAAGAGGAAAGCCACCCAAGTCAATGCCTTGGCCTGGCGTGTGTAGGGATGTGTGTTTGGTACACTCAAAGAGAATCTAATCTATATCAATAAAATTCCTTTTCTCTCTCATAATACAAGCAAATTGGCAGTCAAGCAACGAGAGAGGGGGAGAGGGGAATCTTTCCCATGTGCAGCAATAATAATAATACCTGATATTCTCCAAAATGTACTTCTTTATTCTTCAGAGAAAGTGAGCTGAGGGCTTGCTTTTATATCATGACGACGATGATGAACATGAAGCTACATAAAGCATCATCATGCCTACATGCACGGGTGCATGGTCATATAACTTTTCTCTATTGACTTGGGCTTATATTATATTCTTTTCTACACAATATACAATGGTTAAAATGTGAGGTAAAAAAAGTTTGGACTTTGTACTTTATTTAGAAAACTATCTCGTCTGCTTATGCCACTAGGAAACCAAAGCTTTGTACCGCTTCTCCAACTTGCAAAGTTCCTTTCTCTCTCTCTCTTTCTCCATGTCTTCCATACTCATTTCATTCTTGTCCTGCTGGCATTTCAAAAGGCATCCAATCCAAAATTAAATGACAAAGGAAGAAAGAAAAAGGACGATGATGATGATGGTAAAGCTTACAACCTACACCATGTTGGCTATATGGATAGCAAATTTGTAATAGGATGTTGATAAAGGAAGGTATGTGCACATACATACTTGTATCTTTCTTCAAACGAGCAAACAGACCAACCACTTGGTCTTCTTCTGGTATGAAATGGCATCGGCCTGGGCTACATCTTTTTAAGCTTCATGTGTAAGTAGAAGTTTTTACGGGTAGTCTTTGTCGTACAATACTTTTCTTGCCTTTCACTGCTTTTTGAACCATCAAAAGGATGTAAAATATGTTGGTGTGGGGCAAAAGCCGGGTTAAAAACTGGATGTTTTCTCTCTATTCTTTCCTCCTCTCTCTTTTCTTTATCCATCTTTTCTCTGCTGATGGTGGTCTATTCTGGTCTTCTTCTTATGGGGAGCGCTTACAACAACTGGAGTCTAAGGAAAATAATAATGCATGCACCCCTTCTCTGTTTCTGTCTGCGAGTATAAATGTATATACCTCAATTCCAACAGTGAATTTACTTCTCAGTTGCAGAGGATAAAATTTTTAGTTGTGATATAAGTCTGGACTCTGAACTATTTTCTAGCAGCGTCAAGACCTTAGTATTGGCGGTAGATATACAAAGAAGACAACACTCTTTCCAGAATCGCCATAAGCATTTAAATTGAAGCTCACTCCGTGTTACTTCCTGTGTGCTCTTCTGTCGATTTTTCAGGAAAAAGTTTTCACTTTGGAAAGTGTGAGCTTGGAGTAAACTGGGTAGAATGAGATTGTTGAGATTGTTGACGGGAAAATATCCAAACGGAACGCAGTAGACCTGCCGGAATTCTTTGAAAAATGTATACACTAATTCAACTTGCCCATATGAATTTTTTAATAAAGTTACATCATTCTCTTTTCATGTTTTTCATCCATCATGTACAATGTATTATAATACTAAAATGTGTGTCAAGCCATGCTTCTAAAGAACAACGAAATGAATTCAGAAACTTTTGTGTAAATTATACGGATGCACCTGAGAAAAAACAAATTCTAGAAAACTGTCACAAGTCCCAATCTACGTGTATGCGTACCTATGCACATGCATAGCAGATTACGCTTGTTCCACGAATTTCACTTTGTTAGTTCTCAAGATAAAGGAAGGAGAATACACATAATCAGATATGTGTATGCATATAAAAGGCTTCATACTCTCATTCAAAAGGTCTATTTGTTCGCTGGCAATATCAAACGTTATACTCGTAATAATATAACAATGTTCTTACATAACTTGTATGAGTTCAGGTGTAGGCATGCATGCAAAAAAAAGAAAAGGGTAAGCAAAACGAAGATTTTAAAGCCCTTTTCTTTTCACATGTACACAGTAGTAAGCCACTGGCGCTACTCTTGGAATAGTCTGCAAGTTTTCTATTACCTAGAAAAGACAAGAAAATAGATGCTGGGATGGAACAACGGAACGCTAGAGACTTGACTTACTCTAAATAGAAAATACATAAGACAAACTGTAAGTAAAGGAGAAAGTGAAATAAAACAGGGAAGCCAGTCATGTACACGACGGAACATGTACATATAAGAAAATGGCAAACACTCTTTCACTCTTCCTTGTAGCTGTTCTGTTGTCGTTGTACTCGTCACAATCAAAATACTCTATTTTTATTGCTTTTCAAATTCTAACAATGTACAACTAGTGAGAAAAAACACATGATTATATACCTATACACAAAATAGCAAAAGTAAATATCTATCAGAAAAAAGTCAATATAACGTGCTGAAAAACATTAATGTTAAAATCAAAATATACGGCTGCATGGTATGAAACTAGTATGATACTAATTATTGTTTTGAAGAAAAAAAACAACCAAATTTTGCTTATTTAAAATCATGGGATTTGGAGGTTATTTTCAATAATCTATCTAAAATTATATATTGCAGGATTTTCCCCATACCTGATTTTTTTTATTTGTAAGCGACTTGGAAGTATATTAAAAATAGGACCTAATCACCCCAGTTTATGATAGATATATATAGTGTGAAAAACGGCCTGGCTCAATGAAAGCAAAATCAACGACAAGCATTGTTATATTGTGTATCGTATTCCTCTCAAAGCAGAGCCTTTTACAAGTGTTGGTGCTGGGAGAAGCGACAGTTTTCTTTGGGAGAATGCGTTTTTTAAATGTGTGCAAGCACAATGTTGTTTAGAATGGTCTATTCGTTACTGTCAAAAAGTCTAAGAAGATTGGTTGATGGTGAAAGTATCTCTGCATTTTAAGCATGCATCGTGGTTGTGTACTAGTTCTATATATATCTATTTATAGATAAAAGCATGCATTGTAAAGGGTATTATAATATAATGCACATTATGTGTCATTAAGTGCATAGCATATAGCATGTGCTACATTGGCGTATTATGTGAAAGAGCATATAATCTTTTCTTCAGTACCAGTGAATGTAAGAATACACTTGTGTGTTGTATGAATTTAACTTCACAGTAGTATCAGAAGAAAAAACGGTTTCCCACTTTTTTGTTCTGTTCCTTTCTCCTCCTTTCTCTCAGAGCCGGATTCGGATTCTCTCCAATGTGCAAACTCTTTCAGTTAGTTCCCTTTTCTCGCTCTCTCTGACAATAATGTGTACATTTGGCGTTAGTCGCTTCTCTTTTCCTCTCTCTCTCTTTCTCTCAGAGCTAATACGCAAAGGGAGTAGTGGAGAGAGGAGAAGAAAGACGAGAGAATAAGCGTGTTGTTGTGGAAGCCCGATTTTCATATGATGAAAGATGATGATGATAGCGATGAGAATGAGGATGATGTGATGTGGGTGCCGGAAGGAACTGAAAAACGAAAGTAAAAGGAGAGAGGAATGCCTTAGCTTTAACATAGCGTGTAGATTGCTGCTGTTGGAGTATAAGGGGAGCAGAGATGCTGCTGCTGAGGATGAGAAATGAAAACGGAGATGGAAAAACATATAGGCATAGCAAATGTTCCTATATATTATAAGCAGAAAAGAAGAAGAAGAGAAGACGGACGGATGAGAGAATGTGAAATGGGAATAAAAAATAACGCCTGGATGTACATGCATTTTACTTATTATGTCGCTTACTTATCGTGTAAAGGTACTTGTATATACGTGCACCGGTCTGCTATAAATGAATCTATGCATCTATTATGTACAGAAATTTCTCCCTTCTTTGGATAGAGTTTCGATCGTCCACTACTACAACTACTACTATTACTACATAACTGTTTGACTATTTTACATTATACCCTTGTTGTAATATTTCCAGTCTCTATTGGTTTGGACTTGACTGTTTTCTCTCTTCCATTCGCTCTCACTCTCTTTCAGGCCTGACTAAACAGTTGTTAGAGTTTTAGAATGAGAAAGTTCTTCCAGTTCAGCAGAGGCTTATTCCGTCGGGTTTCCCCAGCAAACCGAGTGGTAGTGGTTGGTTGGTGGTGGTGGTTTTCGTATATACGACAACGAGAAGGAGAGAATGGGGAAAAGGAAAGAAGAGAGGGTATAAAAACCAAGATAAAAGTGAAAAGCATGTACATACAAATACCAAAGTATATATAAATGTATGTTTATTAAACAAAGATATGTATACACAAATTTTACAAATATATTGTTGTCGTGTTGCTGCTATTTTTGTTTAGACAAATCTTATATTTTACCATTTCCATATAATACATTATATGCCTATACCTATGCGTGTCTGTATTTACAATGTATTACATAAACAGAAAGAGTATGCAAAAGTGTACGCCTGCTGATGCTTTGGTCTTTTTGGCTGCTGATGTTGTTGTTGCTGTTTCAGTTTCAGCTGAAAGGAAGGTATAAAACCAGTGAGTTACAACACATGCGGTGGGAGTAATGTTTTCCCTATAAAATCTTCTTTGCTGCTGCTGCTGCTACTACTACTGGTATATGGGAAACACGCACCAGCCAGAGGCAAGGAGAGAAAAGCATACTACAACATAATAATATTCCATTCCATCCAGCTACAATCATGAAATGCAATGCTTTCAGTAGAAAATGAAAGAAAGGCTATCAGAAAAGCCAGCAGCAGCGGCATTAGAGACAACAACTGGTATTATCAGCCAAGCCAGCACACACAGCAAACGGGAACGACAATATACACATTACGTTAAAAAACCAAGTTAAGTAGCAGCAGCAGCAAAGCAACAGAAGAGAAACTGATGATATGGATGGAAGTTGATGCTGCTTTTGCTTATAGCTTTTGCCTCTCTTTTTTACTCCACGCAAACTGCTGCTTTTTCAGTTGTTGGGTTGGTGGCTGACTGGCTGCTTTGAGAATGTGCTGTTCTCTTCTTGCTACTGCTGCTGTTGTGGTTGACTGTCTAAGAAAAGGGGACTCTTTACAAGTTTTTTCTCCGACTCTCTCACTCACTCTCCATACCATACTCAGCTCAGATCTCTGTTTTCTCTCTAGCTGTGTGCTGTAGTAAGTAAGCTTTTCTGGTGAAAGCAAGCCTCAAGTTCCTCAAGCGCCTGCGACCTGGTAGTGGGTCACGGGAGCGCAAGTCTTGCCCCATCCATGTCTTCGCCATTCTAATTCACCTGCAGTGTAAATCGATTCGCTCTAGCTGGAGCTCGCACATATACAACAGCACATACACTCACACACACACACAAACTGAAACATCACAGCAGCTCTTTTTCTTTTCTAGCCGCCCTTATCCTACTGGAGAATTTGAACAGAGAAAGGAGAAAATACTTTTCTTTAAAAGAGAAAGTATGCACTATTATTACCAGTACTAGGAACACTACTACTACGGCTACTCCTACTACTACTCAGAGTCACATACTTTCTCTGTTCTACTACAACTACTGCACAATTGGGTCCACTTTGAGGTAAGTTTGTTTTCTAAATAAAACGACTATTTCTTCTGGAATTTCTTCACTTCCGATTCCTATATATGTAGCTGTTGTATTGTATATAGGTATGTTTATAAATTAATGGGTATATATACAAACACAGACATATATACATTGCTACATGCTTAAAAATAAAATATATGAAAACCACTTTCACATGTACATACCTACATATATAGCTGATTGTCTATAAGAGTACTCATGTATTGTGCATAGCATTTAACTTTATATAATAATCATGTATTCTGTCCCTGCCTCCATTCTCCAAACATGAAACTCACTTGGTTAATTCGCTGCTCGTAGTAAAGAAAGTAAAAACGAGCCTTCAGCCTATGAAATCTTCCAGCATATAATATCATGAAAAAAGCTTGGCTAAGCAAAAAGAATATAAAAAGAGGATCATGAAAAAGAATGTGTGTGTTGTATTAGGTGAATGTGTATATGTGTGTGATGTTGATGATGTAGTTGTGTTACAAACACTGCTGCTGCTTCTATTCAAGTAGTATGCTGTTGGCCCTGTGTCGTGTGCGTTTTCTTAGTTTGATACAAGAGAAGCGAAAAAATATTTAGCTTGTATCTGTATACAATGTTACGAGTAGAAGTATCATTACAATTATTATTTCGTTCTGAAATAAGAGAAAATCAGCACCAGTAGTAGGAGAAAAACAGTAGTAGACCTGATGATGATGGTGCTAGAGGTGATATGTGGTGGCGGCGGCGGTGGTTTGGTGTGTAAGTAAAAAGTAAGTAAATATACAAAATAGATCCATGAAGAGTTTGAAATTTTTTGACGTTCCACTCCCCTCTTGTCATCCGGAAGAAAGTTGCACATTCTTGAGACTCAACATTTCTCATAAAGCCACTCTTGCAAAACATTGAATCACAAAAACATGTAACAAAGAAAAGAGATAACGGTAATAATATAAAACTACGGGGACACTGGGATATAAAAGGTTGAATGTGTGTGTATTTGTGTGTGTGTGTGTGTGCCAGTCGTTGAGTGAAAATTGGTAAATGTGCAAAAGTATGTAGGTATAAGTAAGTATGTTTTGTATAATAAAAGTATGTTTCGCTTTAAAAGTAACAAATGAGAAAGGATATAAGTAATGATAGTTTATGAACTCGAGTGGACCCCTTATTCATATAGAAAGCAATCAGAAATAAAAACAAAGTTAACGCTCACGCATTTTTTATCAACTCATTAGTCATTATGATAGTTAAGTAGTGTGCAAGATAAATTTGTTGTCGTTAGCTTGGTAATGTTTTTATTCTTTGCTAATAATATTAAAAATAAATAGGTACCTTTTCTATTTTTATCACTTGCAGGAGGATGTAGGGCATATAGTAAAAGTTGCTAAAACAAAAATATTTGAAGCAAAAGTTTTCATCACAAAAAATAAAACTTTTTGTTTTTATTGTTAATAAGTATGCATGTATACAGGAAGAGAGGATTTTGCAGAATAACCATAATGTTTACATAGCTTGAAATAGCTCATCGTGTTTTTTTCTGGCTGTAGCCTACTACCTCAGATTGGATTGCTTTTGGAGCTAAAACAAGCTAAACGCAAATATGTATGTATTTATTACTGTTAGTTCCGCTTTTGTTTGTTGTTGACCGTGTGTAAAGTCAGTGTTGACGTTGATGATGATGCCGTGTTATTAAGTGCTCTATCTTCAACTTGTCTTTTAACCCAATAAACATTTTTTCGTTGGTGTTCATATAAAAATATATCTCATGTGGGTCTAATCAATCTTCCGATCTCTTTCTTTCTTCCTACTTGAGTCAGAGTCAAGTCCCACAACTACTATGATGTCTAAATATACTTGTCTTCTATATCTCTGTCAATAATCTGTGTTTCCATTTCAGTTTTATTTACTTTCTGATTTTTAGTAGCTCTCTATAGCTTGCTTTCCAATTTAATATTTATAAAAAGGGGATGAACTTTCTTTTTTCCTGCTTTCACCGTTTTGTAAAGGCAATAACTCAATGATTACCTTGTTTTATTCAAACTCATAAATGATAAACACACGTCAATCGACTTCATGAGTGATTTTGGTGCACAAAAGTTTAGGCAATAATTGTTATT
>JAQFYG010002687.1:0-14071 GCA_034694325.1 Entomobrya corticalis
CATAATAAAAATCATTATAATCGCCTGATAGAAACTGGCCGAGTATGTTGATGACCGTGACATAGTACTGTCACTTTTTTAAACTTAATAATGTAATAAATATGCAGTCAAGTGTTATTTTAAGAGCATCCAATCTTGCTATCCTTTTTTTCTGATGCTTTGCCACCAAAAGTTGTTTTTTTTTTATTTGTCAAGTGCATGTGGTTAACCTTATATGGACAAAGGCTCTCTATAAATCATGACTTTTGAGGTTTTTGGTGATGCAAAAAAGTAATGTAACCAGCCGTATCAACTTTTAATCAAAATTGTTTGCAACACTTCCGATTACTCTGTAAACTGACAGTTTTGCAATCTGATAAACTCATATACATGCTACTGTGTTTTCTGAGACTTGATACCCGTTTTTTGTTTTATTGCCCTCTCAGCAACCGATATTAGTATTCATCAATAGAACTCTTTTCTAGGGTTCATACCGTACGTTTACCAAATTTGGTGCAAATATGACTAGCAGTTCTCAAGTTATCGCAAATATGGCCGGACGGCCTAATGGCCGCATCATGACAATTTAAGGAGGTAGACTTACGCTACCTAGTTGTTGGGGTGATGTGTAGGTATTCTGAGATTTTGATGTTGGTGTCAGCTAGGCTAGTTAAGGTGATGAGAAGGTATGATGGTGGGAAATTGACCGGAGGTGGAAACAGTTGAAGATGTATATGTGAATGGAAAATGACTATGGAGTAAACTTAATCAAATGATTGTACCACTTCAGTAGAAAATGCGCATAAAGAAATGGACTGATAAATGCAGAAATAGTCTTGTTTCAAGAGTCAAACTCAAAATCTACATTTATTAACGAAGAAAAATCGAAAGGACAAAAATGGCTACTATAAAACTAGTACAAGTAACCGAAGCGTCTGAATGTCTCAAAATCTAATCTCCAATTGAACTAAAATTAGTAAAATCCCCACAAAGAAAAGTTTCTTTGTTTCTTTGTGGTTGTTAAAAATGAGGTTGCACGTAGGCACTTAATAGGATTACAGAAATACAACAATGACAGCTACACATATTCAATGCACAAAGAACAGAACAAAATCTTACATTGGGGATTAAATAAATCACAACGTATCTCCTTACACAAACAATAACGGCAAACAAGACCGTAGTAGAAAAAATAGAACAAACAAATTATCATAATCAACATTCTGTACCTTATGCGTTTCTTCTAACAAATTTAAGAGAAGCAATAAAATAGATCACTTCACAACAAAACATAAGCACTACTACTACGCACAAGTTTCATGCAGTTCGGATGTAACGCTATATATTCATATGAGCAGCTACAGACTCGCCGTAGCTGAGTAATACTAAATGCATTGTAAGTTACAATTGCTGGTTGTAGCTGGGTAATACCAACTGAATTTTAATATGGTATTTCTCTTGACATTAACTCGAGAACCATAACAGTAAAACTGTTATCTTAACTAGAGTACATGTAAAAAAGTATCATCTTTTTAATACAATAAAGGTTATTTTGGGGACAATTGCCGTTTGCCCAGATACATAGTCTAAACTTAACAAATATTCAATAGCATAAGATTACCCTAAAACTAAACATGTACATTAGTAGAATTAAACAAGAAATTCAAAGGCAGTATGAACACTAGTAATAGTAATATTGAATGTTTTGGTTTGGTATTAAAAATGTAACACTGCTCCTAAATACTTGAAAAACCAACCGAACGAGTAGCATGGCAAGATAGTTAATATATTATGATGCTTCCAAAGCCCACAATCTTTTTATGTACACATGTACCCTGAAGTATGATTCAGCCTGGTATGCCCCTACCGCTTTACGAACATACGATAACCCCTGGCTATGGCCAACAACATTATAATTGTATGCGACACTCCATATAGAACAGCGGGAGAAATGGAGTTAATCAAAATCGTCTACGGTAAAGCCATGTCTATCCTGCAATTCCAAGTAGAGCCAAGGGAAAATTAGTCCGAACAACAACAAACAATTTTCTAAGCAAACCATTTATACACCAACACACTCGAGTTTGTACAAACCAGTATACTGGTAACTTATTGCATTCATAAACTTTATCATATTACTCTAGTAGTTAATGACTAGATAAAATGCCCGTCGCAAATGACGGGCTCTAGAAAAGAACTGTTCAGCTAAAAATTGTTGTCTCATAAAAACAACGATTCACTGATGTTTACATCGATTTAATCAAATTTAAAAACTATCTCTCACAATTGTCAAAAATATCGTAGTCTAACCAACTATTACAAAATTTATATGGATTGACTTATTCCGAATTACTTTGACGTATTTGATGCGGTTTGGCGTACTCCAATCCATAATTAAGTAATTTACTTGAACTGACCAAATCTTACCTTCGTCACATCATTACCGATCGTAGTCTTCCCCAATAAGTCAGTCAATGTATGCATAGTTAGAACGAAATACAGCGAAGCCTATCTTGGAAAACGCTCCCATGTTAAGTAAATACAAAAACACGCCTAATTTACAGGTAATTTTCACCGTAAAAAAATTATTAAATTCACCGTAATTTTTTAGTTTTAAATATGAGAACCGCCAGCTAAATAGCAAGGCCTCTCGAATGATATATAACACAACTTGTATATATGGATAACTTCTGAGATCATTTAACACAACGACGAGCTAAAGAGTTGCCTAATATAATATTATTTAATGATGCTTTCATTATGTCGACACTGTTTAATGAGGATCTACAAACTCGTACTGGCATGTTTAGTATGGTGTGCAGCTGTTGTCCATCAGTTTTGTAAGATCCCAAGGATATCTAGTAATGCCATCAATGAGCAATTCGTAGGTGGCAAAATTACATTCGCCCGGGAAGCACTAGAGTTGGCTGCGGAACCAATTGTTAACACTCATTGGATGTTTGCTTCTTCGTTCTATGTATTTTTCCACCATCACCGGGCGCCATCCGGTACTTGACATTCAAGTGTTCGCCACAATGAACTGATAAATGCAGAAATCTAGACGTCCGCTCCAATTTGTCTGTCGGTTCTTGAAATACACATTGAACGCCTTGATAGAGAAACATATCGGTGTCCAGTATATACCGCAAAGCTTGAATAGATATATTGTCACACGCGTGCCGTCACCACCTTTTACTAGATTATTAAAACCTAAATTGCACATACTGTTAAATTCATTTCGCCATCGCAAGTAAACCAGGCAAATTTTTATGAGTATCCCATAGTCCAGTCTATAGTTGTCGGGGTACAGTAGTTTATCAATATCAAACCTTTCAGAGTGCCTGACGATTTACATTTCCTGATGTGATCCAATAGGTGACTTGTTGGGACATCCGGCTTGATACTCACGGCTTCAAACAAGCAGTTGCTTTTATCAAAACAACTAATATATGAATTTAAATAATGTATTGTCACAATAATATCTCTCAGGTTTTTTTTCACCTTTTTTTGTTTTTATGATCAAACACTTCATGCACATAGAACCCGTTCTCGGGCAACTCTTGCCTAAAATCTGTTGCATTCTGCCTCGTTTAAATAGTAGTTTATAGCTTAGGTAGTAACGTTGTATTTACAACGACACAATGTGATGGGTACACGTGATAAAATTAACACCAATCGATTTGTTAGGACCTGTACAACAATCTGACATAACATTTAATTCCATTTCTAGGTTTATAGTCTTGCATGTCCCACGTTCGCGAAGGACCTGGCTCCTTCTAGTTTATAATAAAAATATGTGATCAAAAGATTTCAAACAATTAAGACGGTAATTATGGCATGCAATTAGTAGTGCTTGTATGATTTGGGACAGGGCGTTTGTAGCCGTTTTCGAACAACAGTATTATATAAAATGACAAAACTACCATTTCAATTCCATTCCATCTTAATCAATTTCATTTAATACAAAATTTTCATCTGTCTTTCTAAATTTAATATTCTTGAACATATGAGCTTGATTTTTGCAAGTTCACTGTCTAGACTCTAGACAATCGATTTAAATAGCATTACCGGATTAGTTAGTTTTCATTCTGCTTACATGTTTTCGGTTTTAATTCGAAACATGTACATGATTGGTTTATGGTAATCAACTTGCTTATTGGACATTGTAACGTTCGAAGTAGATATGTGGGAAAACGGCAAGTGCCCCCTCAATAATCTATATTGAACTTGAAAAAGGGTACTTTTTTACATCTTCTCTAGTTAAGAAAACATTTTTACTGTTACAATTCTCGAGTTGTGATCTAATAGACATCCCATTGTAACATTCAATTAGTATTATCCAGCTATGACCAGGCTATGAATTCCCATATGAATAATATAGCGTCTCCTCTGAACCATGCGTGGAGCTTAGTAATCCACTAGCATAGTAAGCTCAGCGACAACTGCTGCTCTGCTGATTGACTCCTTCAGTATATGAATTTGAAATAAAAAAGTGTCACCTCAGTTTTCTCTACGCAATATTTTTATTGCAAATAGCTTCTAAGCTGAATATGTCGGGATCCGAGGAATTAATCATCGAAATGAAGCCTGTTTCATAGCTAACTTTAAATAACAATTTGCTTTATTTATCGCAAAGATTATACGTACAACTAATGCGATACCAAGATAGATTAATTTTGAAGACTTCGGACATGCAACTTTACGATTGACGACTGACAACTTCTAACTAACTAAAATTACAAACTCCTCGAAGTCAACTCTATTTAAATGTTAAATACGTTAAACATAACCATTCCTTTCTCCCTCTGCATGGTGAGATATACAGATAATCACAATTAATCACTATAACAACTAATAAATACACACGCGTTGTTTACTTATGTAGTATTATCTAGCAAGCTACATACGACGTTTCTATATTCCTGATGACTACTTCTAACAATTATCTATCAATTAACATATTTTTGGTTGCGTGACAGTTGTCATTTTGTCATCATTTTAAATTTAAATACTTAAATAACCATTCTCTGTTAGTAACATCTTAGTGCTCTGTTGTATCTCATCTCCAGTTGGTAGGAGGACTGACGGTCCATGTTTTTTACTGTAATAATCCACTTACCCAATGATTGTACACAACTGTGACCCTTTTCTTTCCACCCGTTTTACCGACATCTTTTCGGGATGTTGCATTTAGGTTAGGCTAGAACGGTTAAAGCCGGATATACAAAGCCGTTTTACTATCATAACAAAACGAAACCTGTTTTTACCATTTACTATTCACCGATTTGCCCTTTCATTCCTGAAACATGTAACAACAGTCACCTTCATTCACTCTAAGGTTCACCGCCATATTGCGGCATCGGAAGTCGATTGCTGACGCCTCCGCTGCGGTTGCTTTTCCCCTTAATGCACCCATATATTATTTTTAATATTTGTTGACGTTTGGTCGCGGATATCATCTGCACATTGGCCGCTATGGATCTATACTTTTACATTGTCATTTCATAACACTCTTCAATTCTACTGCCGCATGCTTTTAATTAAGCTTTGTTGTTACGCTTCAAACTGTTTCTACATGGCATGATTTAAGGAATGGTAGTTCCGTTGTTGCTTCACTGATTTCTTGCCTCCTCCCCTGATGAGATCGTGGTACAACACGACATCGGATTATCAATTTATACATATAAGTTTAATTTTACTTCTTATATGTAGTTCGACGACATATATCCTCGCAACGCATCCGTGGTTTCCACGATAGTGGCACAAGTATTTGTTCGGCGTTGCCATATACTTATGTACCTTTCCCAGTGCCACCGACCTTACATACCATGAGAATGGATGCTTTTTTTCCTTAGGCTGATTGCAATGCAGAAGCCCAAATGCGGATGATACTTGTCCGGAACCCAGCTGCGCAATATGTGACGCGATTACACAATGACGAACTATTAATGAGGCATGACGACGCCGTGTACACCGTCGTATCAGAAGCAACAGCCGTAGCAGAAGCCAACAACATGGATTTAACCAGTGTTCATATTGGTTTACTTTTTATCCTCGACTTGCATATTTTATGGGATAATACTACACTGGTTATGCCATTAAAGTCATTTCAGCTTTAATTTTTGTGGTAGTATGATTAATGTCAATGATGATACCATATTTCCTGTCCGAATGACTATACTGTTTTTAAAATCGTTTTACCATATATAAACCACTTATTTTCTGGGCATTGCCCTTTATATGGTTTTGTCGAATGGTTTCTGTTCCCATACTCTTTTACAATGGGCATGTCTTTTAATTTTTATTTGATATCACCCACCCGTGCTGTCTTAATGTAATGTTCATAATAAACCATACAAATGGAGTAATGGAAACCTGCGTCTTAAATAATGTAGCATAATTAATTAAGTAGAGCAGTAATTATGATGATTTTGGTGATGTTGACTTGAGTCTACTTGGTAGCCGTACAATGCATAAAAAAATTTGATGGAAATCGGTCAAGCAATTCTAAAGTTATAGCACCGACGGACGGACGATGCACAATCTTAGTAACTTGCGAACACGACGCAAGTTAATAACAACAACTTTGAATGTTTTAATGACTTTTTATATTTGTTTACTTGCAATATGTATGGAAATTTTGGATACGATTCGGCAATATTTGATGACTTTTTGTTTTACGCAAGGGTATTTTGAGCAGTAATATTACTGATATGTTTGAGCAGGAATTACAGACAATGTGACGACTACTGCTTGTAAACCCGTTAATAATGTTATGTAATTGCAGCAAAATAGTTAACTTGTCCCCCATAACTCCAAGCCTATCCTCAACAGGACCCCTAGCTTTTATACAACTGGAAACAAGCTGTAACCGCCTAATTCTACCTCTCACAACCAAGTTATCCAACTATTGCACAAATACCACATTCGCCATTCCGTTGTCCTTGACTTATTGATGTCACACGTGTCGATATAGCACATTCCGATTAACATTTAAACAGGCCCACGGTTTTATTATTGCAGTATAATACACTTGGCCGGAATAACATATTATTTAACAGGTAACAACCTTCATTGCAGCCCACAAAAGGAACGAAACATGCTTTGGGGCTTCACAAAGTCCCCATAAGGTTAAAGGTTAATAGCACAACCATTATGACACCAGATAAGACGTATGTTCAAGATTTTACAAGACCAAGACCTAGGACTGACTGATGACGACTAAACTACAACTTAATGACCAAACGAACACTCGCGAAACGGACTTACATATATTTGCAACAATTCTGGATGTGATTTTTTTATGAAACACGTAGTCAGTATCAACAACTAATCACCATGACCAAACCCATCTTCACACGCTTTTCTATCATCTACACGTTCATGTTTACAGTTGCTATGTAATATAAGATTGGCAGCTACACACGGCTTTCTGTAGCTGGTAATATCAAATGCATTGTCGGTTTTGGGCTATGGACGTAGCTGCCTAATACCAAATGCACTGTCGGTTTACAGCCGAATTGACCTAAAATGCATCTATAACAGTTTTAAATATAGTCAAAGCATTTTCTTAAACAGGATGACTATTTCTAACAATTATCTATATATTGACATCATTTTTAGCTATAGGGCAGTTGCCGTTTGGTAAATATAATAAAAAACTTGACAAACGAACAAGAAAATAAAGATTACCCTCTCGAACAGTAACCAAACGAGTACCTTTCGGGGACATGATACTACTAACACAAACTGAGTTTCAATATCTACTGGTAGACCTTTAACTCTAACATTTAACAGACACGATTTACCGTATGTCACAAGGAGGTTTTAATATTGACTGGAGAGTGCAAGAGCACGTTATTTAACTGAAATTCTGTGATTAAATTTTTTAGAAAAGTTTGTTATGCTGTTTCTCTTATCTCCCTCAACTACTGTCTTACCTCCCTTTCTACAGAGCAAGAGAGTTACAAATTGAAAACCATCACATAAAATATTTTACTGAACTAAACCAATCAAAAGGAGCGACCGATAAACAAACTTTTTTCTCAAAAACAAAAAATTAATCACAATGGGCTAACGTACTATGCAGCATCTATTAGTAATGTTAGATCGTTGGTATGTCACCTCACAGGACACCTGACACCTACATAAAACAGAATACTACTCCATCCAATACTGAGGCTAACAACATTCACAGATCAGTAACTCTAGCTGCGCGTACTCTGCTACTGCATTCCCCAGCTGGATGCATATCTCACACGAGATGCAGCCTCAACATACGCTCGTCGTGTGCACATTGTTCATTTGCATGCAAACTTTCTGCAATCTGTCTATCACACCGTGGCACGATGAACAACTGGTGACATTGCCAAGTACAACTACACGCACTTCACTATAAATTTATTCTCCCGGCGCCGACGGGAAACCCACTAAACCATTGTAACTAACTTTTCGATCCACAAACAATCACTAGACATACGCTACGTACGTTCTATAAACTTCTTCAGACATTTACCTCTAACTCTCTACCCGCATTAACACATGGAATCAATAGACTTTATGACTCTACCTAGACTCACAGACCATTGCATTTCGCTCTAATTCCCCCATTGTTACACAAGGAATCATTCTAGCTTTTCATCGGCTATTCTCTATTTCCCCCGCATTTACATGGAATCAATCTAGTGTTGCGTCCAAGGGTTTATACCCTTCTCGTTATATCGGCATACGTTATGGTTCTTCGTTGCTCATTTGTTTGTTGCAATTTTACCGTACATCGTACATTGATGTACTTGTGCTGTTTCCAGCATATAGCATTTATATGCATTTAACCAACATTGTAAATGCGCACACCCACCAGACCGATAAACATCCAGAGTCTAATCGTCCCCGCTTACTGTAACGTCATTCCCACAATACCGCATTCACAACAATGCAAAGATATTCCCACTTTTTGCGGTGGAGCTGCAAATAATTTTTGTTTCGTAATAACCAATATCTTAATAAATGTGTGTGAAACACTTTAATTTGTTCATTCGCCTACATTCTGTAGTGTCATATAGATACTCCTCGATCGCGATATTGGTCGACGATGGATGACGGGGATCTTTATCAGACTTGCATTTACGACTGTCTTCCCGAATACTATACATTTTAAATACTTATCTGTGCGTGTAAATACACAATACACATTGTTACGCAGCTACGTTGATGTCAGATATGAGGAGTTATCCTTAAAATGAAGGACAGTTAACTTTAATTATTATAAAGGTTACGCATACAACCAATAATATGACAGCAAGACGTATTTACAATAACTTTTACACAACTTTAGACTTAGGCATACCTGACTTAGAAAACTGACTGATGATACTAAACTACAACTAACTGACCAAACGCACACTCGCGAATCGGACTACCGATTATTTGCTACATTTTTGGATGTATTTTTTATGAAACGGTATAATCAGTAACAATTTACAATAACCTACTTCACATGCTTTGTTTACAATCTACCCGTTCATGTTTACAGTTGCTATGTAATTTAAGATCGGCAGCTACGGACGGCTTTTTGTAGCTGGTAATACTAAATGCATTGTCGGTTTACAGCCGAATTGACTATATTATAAATCTAACAGGTTTAATCATAGCAAAAACGTTTTCTTAATTAGGATGACTATTTCTAACAGTTATCTATCGATTGACATACTATTTAGCTATGGACCTTTGCCGTTTGGTAAATATAGTGATAATATGACTTAAGTATTGATTATACTCTCAAGCACATGCTATATGAACAATATCAAATCCCATAATATCATTTAGCAGCGCGTACCGATCACAGGTCGTATTTGAATGGTTTGAGTGAACAGTCTGGACAAAGATCATCCGTAACATGACAAGGCAAGCAAACAAACACTGACAACCGCGACCAGATATGAAACTAACGAATAAGTAACAAAGAACTGTACAAATGTAGTGCATGTTATATATTTAATATTACCACCAGAATCTGATCATGATAATCTGAATTTTCAGATAATAAACGATGATACTACTACTGTGTAAATTGTTCTAGTTCCTTAGCCAACCGTAAAGCTGTCAGCAGGCACCGGAAAACACAAAGTGCGTTAATGTTTAAAATAACTAATATATTTCATAATAATGACCACTATACATTCGTATGACCGGTGTGGTTGCTTTCCTGGAGCTGCATTTAGATAATCCAGTGAACCCCTTCATACACTCGACACGTCCAAACTAACGATATCAACTCAACTACTCTCAACTGAATTTCACATATATGTTATCCGCACAATGCGGTTATTTACAACTAAATTGAAAGTAAACGTTTGTTTACATTTTCAATACAGATGAGGGCAACCATGAGGGTGACCAACATCAAGTTCAAGTACCAACTCCAACTTGCCCATTAGAGGCACCAACTGAACATGACGGGCCGATCCAATGTAAACATTACCATCATCACATCCAATGCCAAACATATGCTGCAGTACATATGCGAACATGCAAATCGAATCTTAACAACCCACCAATACAGACAGCGTGTAGACATTGCAGATCACTTACCGGCTGTAATGCAGCAAAGGTGTTGCAGTTTTTGTATTCTTCAACGTTTTTGGGCTATACTTACCCAGAACAATTTTTCCCTCACCTAATCCAACATAATTGATTATAATAATTACACAACAGGGTTCGGTTAGGCTAGGTAAAAAACAAATTCTCTGCAAAACCACTTTATCTCAGCATACCCATTTTTCACTAACCAGACCGTTGCTGCACTCCAAACCAACGTATCCCTTGTGCAACATTGCTATTGCTCCGTTCTGTTCAGATACAGGAATTTTGTGTTAAATGCGTATGCTTAGCACATTTAGTCATCAACAACATCATTGTACTTCTTCGCTACCTAAATTGTTTATTACAATTATTAGTTAAAGCAGCTCTTCTTTGTTGGTTTTAGTTGTGTAAGAATTACATCAGTCATTCATATTTTTATTGCCTTAACACGATATTTTACTCCTTTTTTCATCCGTATTTGTTTTATTGGTAAATGTCTGTTATGATCAGATTCAAACACTTCAACTGACCTGTAACATGAACCCAGCTATTTTTAGCACACATTATAAAATATATTTTATCGCTCATTTTTCTTCAGTCTGCTTTCAAGCAGTCTTGTCCAGCTTGTAAGAGTCTGTTTGCACAGTTGTGTAACAGACCGAATCGTGGAACCGCATCAAGTAAATATGGTTAAGAAGGATGATGAGATGCTCCACTACTCTACTATCTCCGTATCTGCCGTTTTTATGTTAACCATTTACAGCGATACGTTTACATTCGCGTTCACGGCGTAGACGTTGAGGACGCCTCTGTTTACTCACATAAGTAGCTCATGTCTTCTGCCGTACAATCTTTGCAACATGATTTTACAGCATGTTATAGACATTCTACCATAACTAATATATGGCAGCTATACCACTATATAATTTTTATGCCTTGTGTGATCATTTTATTTTTGAATAACTCATAAATAGATGGCAATAGTTAGCTAGAACAGTAGTTAGAGATCGTAAATTTGCTAATATAGTTTTTTTCAAGAAATGGAGTCAAGTCTGAGTTGTTGATGAGCTCCCGTAGGTAATAATTGTTTTGCAATTAATATCATGTTCTAACAATATGCACATATACAAACGCATATTCCATACCTCGCAAGTAGGCATATTTCTTTACCCGTCATGACTTGGTCGTTGCCAATACGAAATACCCACACGGCAACGGGAACTGCACACGAGGGACCTCACAGGGATCAAAATGCTACCAAATTAAATCTTGGAAACACGAGTAACTGCAGCTAAATGACTTTCCAACAATCCCAAAAAGAATTATCGCCCATATATATTCTGTGGGTACATTGTTCTACTCTTTTCTGTTTCGCTAAGTACTCACCTGAATGCGGTACTCCAAGGACAATATAGCGTGTTGTGTGTTGTATTGATATGGAAATACTGATGATATACTAGGACATCCGAGGATTGCCCATTAACTTTTAAAAAGTTAAAGAGTCCAGCAAACGTTTTAGTGCTTGGCACCAGAATATTATGAACGCACGTTGGCCGACAAATTTGACCTCCACACCCGAATGTATTACAAATTAAATGCTTTAATATAGCAATACCAAAGTAAGGATACTTACATACAGAAGGTAAAAATTTTTAAGTTCGGCTCTAATAGTAACTACATTTAGGCGTGATGAAAGTTTAAAGTCACAACAACAGCGACACAAAATATAAGGCTTCTGTAAATACATCTAGTGTCATGTGAAATATCTCTTGAAATGATTTAGATGCTATTCATTGCGCAAGAAGTTGAATACATACGCTAAACCGTTAACTTGCAAGTATCTGTACTTTGATGTACCGATATAAACAATTTTGATTTGCTTTAAATTTGCTATTTTGGAGATAAAATTTTTCGGGTGACAAGCGTTCATAATATTTGGGTACAAACGCTAACCCGTTTGCTGGACTCTTTAACTTTTTAAAAGTTAATGGGCAATCCTAGGATGTCCTAATATATCATCAGCATTTCCATATCAATACAAAACACAACACGCTATATGGTCCTTGGCGGTACTCAATGTGCTTATATATATGCGAACGAGGGTACATTGCACCAAACGTCCACCTTCCCTCACATGAGCGTGGGTGGTAACAAAGTCTCAAATCTCCATTTTCGCCCCTTATCAATATAAATGTAGTATTTTCTAGCCACTGGCACGCGCATCTGTGTTCCGGCTGACATACGGGTTTTAATCATTTAATTTAATAAATCTGAAATGGAAACATTGTGTGGATCATTACGTTTGCTTACACACTAACTTTTTGCAATGTTTCATGTTTTAACAATTGTTCCCATTCTCTCCCCGATAAGGTTTAGTTGTGGAACTGTTCCTACTGTTCTGCATGGAATCTTACAAGTTTTGATTCTATCTAGACCACCTTCGTTTTTTCGATTTCCCCCCTCTATTCTATATGGAATCTGTAGACTTTTCCATGTACATATATATAGACGTCTCCCATTATTTCTACATCTCCCGTTGTTATACGCGGAATCATTGTAATGATTATTGTACATAGACTAATCTGATTCATCGTTATTCTCCCGCTGTTCTACAGGGTATTTTGCAAGTGTTGATTGCTCATAGACGTGCAATTTTCCAGGGTTCAGTTATCTATCCTGCAATATTCCATTTGTCAATTGACTTTATCTTACAAAACATATCTGAAGTAGTAGGGTACAGCAACGTTTGGATTCAAACTAGAATATGTAAATCCAATATCGACTATTGGATTCGTTGATGATTCCTCAATTATTGGTGAAATTGCTAATGCAGCGTGTGAACTTATGACAATGGCTCCTGAATTGGTTACTGAAATAGGATTATTGTTAAACAAACATTGATAAAACTCTTTCTGTATTCAAGATGGAAAGTTATTCAAGATGAAATCATTCTTTCTACAACTGAGATAACACCTTTTCAAAGTGATTGGGATGTAGGTATTCTAGGATTTTCTATTGGTGTTGAATAGGCTTCGTAGCAATGGGATAATAATGAAAATGACTAGATACAGAAGCAGGTAAAGATGGACAAGGAATGCGTTAAACAACTGAATAATGCCCTGACCCAGAATGCTTTGACATAGGAGGCCGAAATCAAATTAATCTAAGCTATTGTCCTCCGGTTCCTGTGTATCAAGTTTGGTCACGATCAGTGAAGTATTTTTTTAGTTATTGTGTCTTCCGAAAGACACTCAGACTGGATCTTCATCGCATAAACGAAATATATAGCATTTTACAATGCAACTAGTAGTTGCTTATATAGTTTAATATGTTTCGGAAAACCACAACAACTTGTCCAAATGCCATACGTTAACACATATTGTTCGCCAACTATTTTATAGAGAGCGTGTGTTTCGTACGTGAACACTTCGTACGTTATTAAGTGCCAGGTACTGGTACTTTATAATAATACATGGTGGGAGCAAAAATGTCTGTCTGTCCGTCTGTCCGT
>JAQFYG010002688.1:0-14067 GCA_034694325.1 Entomobrya corticalis
GTATAATTGGACAACTTCTGAGATCATTCGACCCAACGGATTGCTTCAAAATCCTCTGTCATTATATTATTATTGATAGGCAATACTTAGAACAGTTTAATATATTTTTACAATGATATTTTACCTTCAAGATTGAAGATGTTCTGCATGATATTCTTGTCTTATTTATTTTTTAATATACCATACGGAGTTGTTGTTTTTTATTTTACTAATTTAGCATTTGAAAACGGTGTTTGTATTATTTCTTTTTTATTATCAGAAAGCGTTTGATTTTGATATTTATATTTAATCTTATGTAAGATATATACCGTACAGTATTTTTAATTAGATGTGGAATTAGATGGAAGAAACGTATGTTTCATTGTGTGTACACATCATCAGATGTTCAAGCTCCCATTGACTCATCTAGGTACGTACTTAATACTATTGATCGTCTTTTATGTCCTGTTATTTCATATTCTACAGAAAGTTAGAGTATGAAACAAACATGCTATATCTAAACTAGTTTGAAGAACATATTTGAAATGTTGAGCTCATATAGGAATAATCTTCCATATGCGCACACACAATAAGTTCAGCCCCTCATCGAAAGTCATCTTTCAATGGTGATGATTATCATCCAGAAAACCTTTCACATGCTGGATGGTGGTAGGTGGAGCTAAATCTGGGAAAAGCCAAAAAGTCAGAGTGTGCTCTATTTTATTTCAAGAAATAGATAGTTGATACCGCTCCGCCCCGCTTCCTTTCACAAACCAGTTCCCTTCTTACAATTGGCTTTACCGCTTTTCCCTTTTTCCCATTTTGTATGGAAGAAATGTTGTTTTAACATTCAACATCTTTGAGCAACAGCAGTACATACATACATACAATGTATATTACATTAGTCTTTATATATTATTATTATTTTGCTTTTTACCATTTTCATCGTAATACCTATTTACAGTTTAACTTTTTTATCTGGGGCTACTGGAGACAAATTGTAATTTAGTTCTATGCAATTATTATCAATATTATTGCACATAAAAATGATAATGAGGGATTTACGTTCTAACTACTAGAGAATATTTCATTGAATTTTTCACAAATCACTTGCCTTATAAAATAAATTAACTGTTTTCATGCAGTAATTCTTGCAGCCAACCAGCTCACAGCTAGCCACTATTGTTTGCTTGTTCTCGTTTCTCCCTTGTTTCCTTAATCATCTCACCCCGTCATCATGAGTAACCTTCCAAAACGATATACAATTATACAAAACACAACGTAAACTTTATATTCCCTGCATATTGTATAGATGCGATGTATCTTAATGTCAGTGATCATACATGATCATCCCAAATTTTTGCCTTTTTCACAGCATACTAGCTTTACTTTTCCATTCCCAAGTATTATGCTCACGCTCTTTTCCCTTCACTTTCTTACTTCTTCACAGCATCACAAACAGGAAAGGGGAAAAGTGGAGAATACAAAGTATACTCTAGTGAAAATTCCAAACTCCTCCAGAGTGACTACTAAACCTTCCAGGGAGACACACAGTCCGAGTGCCAGTTGAGTAGATCATCGTCGTCGTCTCTCTGGAGAGAGAAAATCAACACATTTTTGGGGCGAAGTAAACAATAAAAAATACTTGTGCTGCTTTTGAGGTAAATTTCGTACACTGGAATACAGCACAGGAATGAAAATTGATATAATGGGCACAGGCGACCGTCTTTTAGACATTCCGTGCAAAGTTTGTGGTGACCGGAGCTCCGGGAAGCATTACGGAATCTATTCCTGTGATGGTGCGTGTTGTTGAAAATGAGAAATAAATAAATCGACTTTTAATTCAGTATTGTAAAGAAAAATCTGATTTATTGGTTTCGTTTATATCATTAGGATTATACTAGTAAATTACATATTTATTATATTATTACTATCTACTTCTTTAAAGGATGCTCTGGCTTCTTCAAAAGAAGTATTCATCGGAACCGTGTTTATACGTGCAAGGCGCAAGGGGATTTGAAAGGACGCTGCCCAATTGACAAAACGCACAGGAATCAGTGTCGTGCTTGCAGACTACGGAAATGCTTCGAGGCGTCCATGAACAAAGATGGTGAGGCGGATTTTTTGCGTGCGTGGAAATAGTTTGTCATTTCAGTGCAAATTATAAAGTCAAAATTACCATTCTCTTCCTACTACAGTAAATACAGGAAGAATTTATTATTCCTATTATTTTCTGACTGTATCCTGTATCTGAACTTTTGCCAGAACCATTAAATTAGAAAAGCCAAAGTAAATGGAAACGGCCGTGGTCTCGCGTCTCTCAATGCCCCATAATGTGTTGCATAAGTATATAAGGTTGCATGTATTTTTCTCCAATTTTTATAGCTGTTCAACACGAAAGAGGCCCGAGAAAGCCGAAACCACCGAAAGAGCATTTGCTCAATCCAACAAACTCCTCCACGTCTACATCTACTACTGGGGGGATTGGTAGTGGTAGCGGGGGGGGTTCAGTGGGAAATGGGGGACTTCATCATTCACATGGAAGACATAATCATCATCACCATCACCCTACTCATCATCATCATTTACAAGGACTGCATCCACATCATCCCCTGCATCCAAATAATCATCATCATCACCTTCAATCACCTACACCGATGGCACCGCCCCAGCAATCTTCTCAGCAGGGCCCAACAGGACTGGGACCTCCACCCCTTCATGTACATCCGCCCCTTCATCTACATCCATCACATGGTTCACTTAATTCAATTCCTGTTCAGATTAATCAAAACTCAACTTCGTCCTCTGGGCAGTCATCCTCATCATCGTCGTCATCATCGTCTAGTCTCGCGTTAAGTCCAGCTGCCGCTGTTGCAGCAGCGGCAGGTCTTCAGTTTTCATCTATTAGGGCCGCGGCAGCCGCAGCAGCGGCTGCTGCTGCATTATCTGGTGCGAATTGTAGTGGAGCCGGTGTCGCCTCTGGAGGTGGAGGAAACACGTCTGTGTCATCCTCAAACATTTGTAGGGATTCTGGTGCAGTAGGTGGCGGAGGAGCAATGATCAGCCTTATTCCATCAGCAGCAACAATGGCAGCTCATCATCTCTCCAGTTTGCACGCCACAGCACAACATCTTTTTGCACAGCATGCTGCGGCAGCTGCAGCAGCAGCTGGAGTGTCAGGTCACGGAGCTCTTGATTCTGGAAATGGGGGTGGTTCAAGTGCAGGTGGGGGAGGTCAGTTGATTCCGTCATCTTTCCAAAGTCCTGCTACTGCCCTATTAGTACATCCATCCGCAAAATTACTTCAGACTTTAAGGACAGCAGAGCTACATCAGGATGTTGTATGCGGTTTAGGGCCAAGATCAACGGATTCTTCTCGAGAAGGAGGACCCCCCACACCAACAACTAGTAATAACCGCACTTCTTCTGGATACGCAAGTAATCCTTCAGTGGCGACTGCCGCTGCTTTAGTGTCCTGGAATCCAACTTGGGAAGCGGTGCAGGAAACTTCTGCTCGATTGCTTTTTATGGCTGTCAGATGGGTTAAAGGACTGGAACCATTTCAGACTTTGTCAAAACGTGATCAGGTACCACAGGATATCGTCTTATGAATAAATTCATTAATATTTGGATATTTTGAATTTTGGAATTGATGAAAATTTATAACTTTCTAGCTTCTCTTACTGAGTGAATCATGGAAGGAGCTTTTCCTTCTGCATTTAGCTCAATGGTCTGCGTTTCTTGATCTCCCAACCCTTCTCAGCACTGCCAAATGTCCAGAGCGTCTTTCCAAGGATGAACTGGTTCGTCAAGACATCATAGCCATTCAGGATATCATGGGCAGATTCCGTCAACTCTCCCCAGATCCCAGTGAGTGTGGATGCATGAAAGCTATCATACTTCTAAAACCAGGCAAGAAAATAAAATCTCTCAAAAATGGTACTCCATACGAAGATACTAGATACCGATTTCTTTCACAATAACCTTTTTTTTCTTTCTGCAGAAACGACAGGTCTTTTGGACATTCAGCCCGTAGAAATGCTTCAAGATCAAGCCCAGTGCATTCTCAACGACTACATTCGCGACAAATATTCTCGACAGCCGAACCGCTTTGGACGAATGCTGCTCCTTGTCCCAAGTCTCCAAGCTGTACGCCAGTCTACTGTAGAAACTCTCTTTTTTAAGGACACTATCGGAGAGATCCCTATGCAAAGGCTTCTTATTGACATGTATCAAATGGACAAATTTGCATAAACTCATACATAGCTCCATAGAGCTACAACTTACGAAAAATCATTTACCATTATTATTTAGTGCTTAAATAACTGCATGCATCTTTCTAGAACTCTTTTCAAAAATTGAAGAAAAAAAGTTATTTAATTTAATTTAAATCTCTGTAATTCTCTATCTAATTACTATATAAATGAAAGCAGAAATCTTCTCGCGCTGAGTGAACAAACATTAGTAATTAAATTAAATCCTGGGATTTTCTTTTTACCGAAAAATAAAATAAACTAAATGCTTTGAAAAAAAACTTGAGACTGAAACTTTTTCCCATCTTGTTCTCTTTCCTCTATTCTATTCATTTATTCGACATCACAAAAAACAAAGAAAAATGGAATCTTTTCCCTTAGCCACTTTACTCTCTGAAGAGAGAGAGAGAGAAAGTGAAGAACAAAATTTTTTTAAATGAAAGAGAAAAGTTGTTTATACTTTTCCATCTCTTTATCTTGTGAACTCGCTTTTCACTATCGAGTAAAAAAGGAAAGAAGCCTTAAGGTGGAAAAGCCTTTTTCTTTCTTTTTGTCATCATCATCGTACTCATCAAAACTAAAAAGTAAAGAAAAACACTTTTTATCTTCTGCTTTTTTACTTTTTTTCTTTATCTCTACTAATTTTTTCTCCGAAAATATAAGAAAGTAGTAGATAATAAATGATTTTTACTTTCCTACTTTTCTGTTCACATCTTTCCTCCAAAAAAGTAGAATGAATGTAGAAAATATGAAAACGTAGATGCAAGCAAAAAGTGAACAAAGCAGAAAGAGAAAAGTGGAAAGAAACCAGCATGATGATGATGATGAGATGAGAAAAAACGAGCATTGACGATGAAGGAGAGAAGATGATGATATAATCATGCTTGAAGCCTACTTCGTAACAATAATATTCCCTTCTTTTCAAAAAAAAACTTTTTCTTTCTTGATCTTCTTCAAAAGTCTTGGCATGATGATGTGCAGGGTAGTCACATCAAATCATCCACTCTCCACACATCCTTATCAAAAGGTATTATTATTGGTCCTTTTCCTCATTTTTTTCCAGGTAGACGAAAAAAAGGCAGACTGTGAGAGGATTGGACGCCAAAAGAGGAAAAGTAGAAAAGTAAAAAGTACAACTTCCATTCACTTTTTCTTTTCAATATATATTATGAAAAGTACACCTATACACATATACCTGGATAATATGCTGCCTTTTTTGGTCAAATTCACCGTAAAAATTATCTGTCTTTCACAAAGGAAATTACCCGTATCTGCTTCCCCTTTTTTCCTTTTTGGAGGAAAAATGGAGAAAATTGGTGAAGCAGCGAGAGGTTTTTTGTTTAGAAGCGTATGCCTCTGCTCTTCTGCCATGCCAGCTTCACTGATCGCTTGGTATAGAAGCATGACGGGTGGTATGTATCCAATTTGTGTAGGCATATTATCAGGAGAGAAAAATAGAAAAAATGTGCCGATGTTGAATAAATGGAGAAAGAAAAATAGAAGGGCAAGAGAAGACAGATAGGAAAAAGAAAGGTCTCACGAGAAAAGTTTTCTCGACTACATACACCATTGTCCTTTTTTCTATGATGCTGTGAGGTTTTGAAAAATCATGCAGTCAATTTTTTCCGTTTATTTTTCCTCGACGATATATTAGATAATTCTTTTCATTGAAGAAGACAAAGTAAAATGTTGTGTCGAGTGTGAAAACAAGGATAGTATGCACATATAATATGTGCATATTTTAGTGATGTACTAACAATTGATTACTTATTTGACTGGAAGGGTTTTGAAAAATAAAAATAAAGAAGAACAAAAATCTGGAAAAAATTCCCTATCCCCTACTTTCAATCATGCATGGTATCATCGTATCACTTACGACAAATCTAATAAATTAACTAAAGTAAGTTAGTGAATATGGAAGTTGAGTAAATTGGATTCTCAAGCAGTCAGAAGAAAGAGTGCATAAATTATGACGCTGTTTGTGGGAAAAGCAAAATAATAAGCGTGTCGAAGAATAAAGGCAGAGAGAAAGGGATGAATGGAGAAATGAAGGAGAAAAAGTGCTCAAGGCAGCAGACAAATAAATTAAAGAGGAAAAGCAAAAGAGAATAAAGTAGCAAAGGACGAGTCGAAACAGCTTGAGAGTAAATATATTTCAAAACCATTTGTATCTACTTTAATTTCCTTATCAAAAATGGAAAATACAAATATCTAAGTGAACAGCAGGATGTGAATGTTTTGAGTTGTGAAGCAAAAGTTTTGCAAAATAAAAATGAAAAACCGAGAAAAGTAAGGTGCGATGATATCTCTATTTTTCATAGGAAGAAATTACAGAGAGAATACGACATTATTAATGTAAAGGAGAAGCAAATATACGACATTGTTATTGTTGATGATGATGCAATGCTGACACCACAAGAAAATGTTGGAGAAGATTATGGTGAATTATGTGTGCTTTTAGCCCGCATTTCATAATAGAGACACACAGGCACAGAATATGTATATGCTTAGGCATAACGTTCTTTTAGAAAATGATTATTACGAAGATGAAGAATTCATCGTAGTTATGCGATTGGTTTATTGTCTGTGCGTCAGTTCATCCGTCTGTTCGAACTCAAACTCTTTTGCCTTTCAATTCAACCGAATAACAACTTGGTAGACAGACTCTTCAGGACCAGAGCTCACTAGCTAGGGTTTTTCAGCATCCGGGGTCACATCCCCAGGAGCAGCAGAAGGTCATATGTTGGCTTATGTAATTTTTTTATTGCATATATCGATAGAGGGGTTAGAACTTAGAACTGTTCACTTTTTGTTCAGAGACAGGTCAAATCGTATCTCTGGGTGCTTAGGGGTCACAAAAGTGCATTTCTCCTCATCTTCGTATTTTCATCATTCTTGACATGACTAGTTTGCTTATGGTTGAGATACGGTGCTGCTGAGTGAGTGCTTGACTACAATATTTCATGAATGATTTGTTTCTACTAGAATAATATACCTGTGCACAATAAGTAAATGTTTACATTTTCAATGGTTCTAACGACTGTTGTTTGTTTAAACAGATGAGCATATAGATCTATGATCTTTATTTTCGTAAAATATTTCGCCGCATAGGCAAAAAACAATCAGGATAATCAGGAAAGGAAATGCTGCAAAGGTAATGGGTTGACTTTGATTTATTCGACGAAAGTAGAAACGTGAAGATGATTATGAAGTGCTGGGACACTCGGTAAAAGATGTGGGTAATGTAAATAATACAAACACGCCGAAGTACAAAGTAACCTATGTGATTTCAGAATACAAATTCATATTTTCTTATTCAATATATCACAATTGTTGACATTTTAAAAGGTTTATTGACAAAGTCATTAATATTTCTCGGAATATATATAACAATTTATTATGTTTGAAGAAACCATTGTGTTATAGTATTTATGACTGCATATTATAGTTCCTTTTGTGCACAAGCGACCAGCGACCGTTGTTGTGGGGTAAAAAGAGACACGCGCATGCAGAACTGAGAGTAAAAGAATTGTGGTTTTATGCCAGGAATAACGTTCCTTCAAAAAGTTCTGATGACAGGACAATTTACTTTTTTGTAGTAGTCGTCCAGCCAAAAAGGATATTTGTGGAAAACAAGATCAAGATGGACATTCCACGGACTACAGCTCAAAATAATATATAAAAAGCCATTACTCCATCGTCTTTCCTGGAAGAGAGGCTAAGAAAACAATAAGGTGTCCGTACAAAAAGCAGGAGAGATCAAAGGTGGAGGATATCATTGTAAAATAGGACTATACTAAATTTCAGTCCATTTCCTTCGAAACTTATTGTTGGCTACTTTCTTTGGCTGGTTTTCATCTTCATCCCTCTATTTTTCCATCCAAATGTAATCCTTTTCCTTATTCACACATACGTACGTGCTCAGATCCAACCCGTCGAATCGGAAATCAAAAGACCGTGGCTAATCCCCATCATTCCTATATAAAATGTTTTCCTCAAAAAAACATGAAGAAAGATATTTGTTGTCCTTCCTGTTACTAATATAACCATGCATATAGGCTGGACACGATGCAATAAAATCATACACTTGTGTTTGAAGAAGCAGTAAAGCCAGAGCGTGTTATCTTGAATGTTGGGCATTTGCTAGAGGAGCATTCAAGTATTTCATTTTTCTTGCTGTATGCCTGTGGGAGAAAATGAAAACGGGAGTAAACCGCAAAAACAAACCAGCATGAGGGGTCTATATGGTTATAGAAGGAAAGACATCAGGTTGAGAAAGTTTTTTATCTTGCTTTTTGTGTGGGCAGTACATTCTTTTTAAGTGTTTCTGAGATATATTAGTACTCTTAGGTATATTAAAAATATCAACGCATAAGTTTGTATCTATGTAAGAAGCCATATTATCACTTCATCACTTCCCTTCTGGTGATGATCATCATGATCTCATGCTGGACATACTGGTCTGTCGGGATATCGGAGAAAAGGAAAACCACCAAGTGGACAAGTGGAAAGAGCAATAAAGCAAAAGTAAACTTTGCCATGAAGGAACATGATATGTTGAAGTGTTCATGTAAAAAGAAATTTTTTTTTTCGCCTTTCTCTTTTTGTTTGTGAGAAAGAAGGGATCACTTCAATTTTTATTCTTTTTATGTTTGTCGAGCAGCAAAGGAAAAGAAAAAATAAATATGTAATTTGGAAAGTTTTATTTGGACCTGTTCACACTCCATAAAGTAAAGAAAATAATGGAGTGTGATGATGAAAATGGAGCGGAATGACCATTGACTACCGTTAAAACAGCGCTGCAAAGCAAACCACGGATATGTTATTGTTGTATACTTTTTCTTAATGTAAAAGGAGCCGTTCACAGTGTATGCTTAAGGTTTTGCTTAGAAAGAAGTTTTAATTGTGCCACTTATTTCTATGAGTACATACCTTACCTTATCAGGTATTCATTGTATGTGCAGATGTGCAAGAATATTTGATGATGTAGTTAATGAACGGTCCTCCTATTCTGTAAATGGTTTATGGCTCGCATCGCAGGCCATCGCTGAATGCTCCTTTCATCATACAAAATTCAGATGCTGTGCTGTTTGTGTTTACCCTGACATTAAAAAGTTTTCTTCATGGCTTTACTGCGTCATCGTTCTCATAAAAACATTTTGGACTTTCGTTGGGTACTCTGGCAACCAAATGGATACACTTTATTGCTGTTGTTGTACCACAATTCCAACAAGTTTGCCCTTATTCTCACAGACTGGATACCAATGGCTACGAGATGCTCGATTTCCTCTAAAATATAGTCGCCATTAAGAACCAAAGGTTTCAGCTAGTACTAAATAGAAAGGGAAATTGCCGCTTCATAGGATTAGCTTATTATTTCTCAATACATATTTATGTACATGTAAATATTGTAACTACGCGCTACGTTCTTGGATCTTGGTACCGTGTTGAAAATGCAGAGTCACAAAATTTATTAGTTTGTACAATAGTGCAAAGTCTCATGTTTTATCGATCAATAACCATGAAATAAATGTCTTAAGTTATATCATGATGAACTACGAAGACCAATGAATAGCTCGACTGCATTCTCATGTATTATAGACTCGTCTATTGAATTGTATTTCGTGTATTGCTTTAAATAAATTGAATATATTCTGTTTCAAATTGTCCAGTAATACAATTGGTAGATTTCAAATCTATAACGTTCTAAAAGTAACGAATATTAGAAATAAAATTTAGCATAAGATCATCAGTAATCATACTGAGCGTGGGAAACAACATTCCTAAGCATACATATATGTAACTGCAAGAGCTCCATTAAATGTTGATATTGCAAACTGTGGTCTGAACATTATCATTCCATCCGAACAAATCGAAAAGAAGTATGAGTGGAAACAGGAATCATACAATACAATACATCTTGCACCATCTACATCACTTATTACTACGGCCTTTGCCTTTACATTTGCGTCTGGATTTTAAATACTGACGATGAGTTAAGCTTTTTGTTGCTTTTTACAGTAATTAAGAAAAAGATTCCTTATCCCTTTCTCTTTGGCTAATTTACGTGGGAAAACTCCAACCCAACCAAGAAATCAGACAAGTTGAAGGAAACGCCGCGTCAAGATTTATTTTTAGAGCTTTTGAATACTATCTTCTCGAAGCAATCAAGTAAAAGGATTCTCGTGAAAATCCTCAAACGTTTAACAGTTTATTATTATTTTCCTTTATTGCAGACATTTTCATCAAAACAAACAAGAAATGTTTAAAAAACTAAAATCCTACTACTTTGTTTAGTTTTCATTTCGATTTCAGAAAAAGAACAATGAACTTGAAACTTTGGGGCATCTTAAGACAAGCTTTCATTTTTATCAGTATTCAGGAAACAATTGACGGATACGACAGTGAAGAGGATGACAGAAATGGAAGTTATGATCTTGCATGAAAACTTGGGAATAATATAATGATGATCCATATGTCTCCATAATACCTACTGCTACTGCTACATACATGTCACAACGCAACTGTTTTTATACTTTTCACTTCTCATGATGTTTGAAGTTTTGATGTCGATTCTTTTCTCGCTTGTTGGTTTCCTTGGTTGGCAGCAAAATGCTGAAAAGCTCATCCGTTTCTTCCACCGCACACATTTCCCAGCAAAAAATATATAATAGCATCTAAATCTTAGGCATGTATGTACCCAAATTTACTTATGATATATCATATAGAATTACTATAATATTCGCTTCTGTGGCAGCTTTTTCACATTTTGCCCAAGTGGCTCTTTTCAAGGGAAAAGGGCTTATGTACTTTTACTTTCCTCTCTCTTGTTTTTCCCGAGAAAATTAGGTTGATGCATGCAATGTGTTTCACTTCACACGACGACGGACCGACTCCTACGGCACTAAAGGAAGAAAAAATGACTGGCTGCATGATGATGTGTGTGTGTGCATGTGTAAAGAAGTTATTACATGGTGATGGTATAGAGGAATGGATGATCACGACAGAATAAAATTAAATTTTGTTGGGGCTGGTGATGATGTAGAGAGGAGGAAATAATATAGTAAAATGAAGTGGAGAAGAAGATGATCATGATAATGATGGGCTGGTTTTGGTTGGTATGGTGAGCTTCTCAGGATTCTCTCTGTGTAAAATCCGAAAGTGAAAGGCGATGAGGCAAGAAGCAAATAAGCAAAATGTGAAAATGTATGAGGGAATTAGCCAACAAAAACATGGGCCATCAGCCATCTCATCCACCACTTCTGAAAACTTACGCCGTGTCATCATAATATCCTGTGTGTATTTGATCATCATCAACGTTCCAGGAACACTGTAGGTGGTGGTGAATGATCTCCATGATCTCTCTCTCTCTCTCTCTCTCTGTACGTCTTATGCTTATATTATTATTATATTTGTATGTGTGTATCCTGCGCTGTGTGATCATGTTTGCTCTATTTTGCTTGGAACTCTTTCAATATTTTCATTTAAAACATTATAATTCAAAATAGACTCTCGCTATAGTGACCCTCCTTATTAGTTTCTAATCTATTCTTAATCTAAAAATATAAAATTCATAAGTGATCAAGATGATTAAGTTGTGCTGTATCATAGCATCTCATGCGTATTTAATTTAAAGGGGAAGCCACTAAAACAAGTTTTGTCCGACCAAAAATTGCTTTACATTTTGAAGTAATCATGATGATCATCATCCCTCTTGAAAATGGTTACGATAACATGAAGGTGGCAAAATGGTTAACTGGCTCCACTTCTTGCTCTCTCCGCTCCGCTATATGTACATTACATTATTATACAGTAATTTTCTTTCGTGGTCATGAGAATTTGACCAGATGCTTTCTGTAGCTGGATGGAGCTAGCTACTTGTGCTTGGTAGCTGGACCGATTTTCTATTTGTTCCCCGCATCATTCTCAATTCTCTCATCCAGGCTGAATCCTACGGAAAACGGAGATCTTTGTATTGTATACCTATTCAATTCATTTCTCTCCCTCTCTCTCTCTTTATCTCTATCTTTTTTCTATACACAGTCCCTCCGATAATCACCTTTATCTTTCACCACACATTTATGCTCCATATCGGCAGAAAAATCATCTCATCATTCAATCCACAATTTATACGGCTTATATACACACAGAGAATGAGAGCCAGCAGCAGACAGAGTCTTTTTTATTCTTTTTTCTACTTTAGAAAAGCTGCTGTCTCTGTGTCGATTTCGTGCCCATTCGGCCGAAAAGGGATTAACTGTATTATAGCATGTCGTAACTCCATTTATTCATGTTGTTATTATCATCACTTTTTGTCTTTCCATCTATAAGGTCGGAATGCCGATATGTCGACATGCTAGAAAATGCTCTACCAAGACTTGCTCTCCTTACTATCCATCCACATTATTCCACCGATAATAACATCTCGCCAGCATGTGGCAACATCACCACCACCATCACCGTAATAATATCCGGGAATCAACTCTCATTCATGTTGTGGGGTATAGAAAACTGCTGGATGGAGAAAAGGAACAAAATTAAAGTGTGAAGCCATCATCTTCTCTTCTTTCGAACGATCTCTACTGATGCCATCAAAAATATATTATTCTTGTTTACATTGTATTCTTTCTGCCTGACAATTTATATTCAAAAGGAAGATGGGAGAAAATAAAAGAGGTTTTTTGTTTAAATTGAAAATGAAAGGCCAGAGAAATAATGGAGGAGAGAGGATGGCTGCTCATGAAGCACTTGAAAAGTAAAAGTACATTTACAAAAAAAATCATCATGATCCTATAAAATGGGTCCTTGTCCCTGTATCTTGTAAATCACGGATCTAAGCATTTGTGAGTATATCTGTATACATTACAATAAGTAAGTGGCAAAACAACTTGCTTTTGGTACGGGGCACGGGGACATTGTTTTTTAGAAAGGGATGAGGGCTGCATATAGCTGCATTTTTCTGAATACCAAAATGGTGTTGAACATTGAATTGACAACGACAGCCGACCTGCGTTGTGTCTAAAACAAACTTGTCAATTAGACTTTCTTTCACTCTATATTATTACCCCACTTGCTATGATTTCATTTCACTTCGGTTCTGGACTATCAATGCTGCATAGTTGAAATAAAGTTTTTAAAATTCACTATGTATCACTTTTGACAAAAAAGATGGTAGAGAACAGAACAATTTTAATTTTGTTTATCCAGAAGTGTTTCTCCGAGCCCAAAAGTCTTCCTTCCACTTAAGAAATTCGGAAATTGTATTTTAAATGTCTCATATTCTGCTAAATAGGGCTGGTAAATACAGTGCATATAAAAGTTATTTCCTTTCGTTTCCTAAAAAATATGCAGTTTGCATTTTGCTGGATTTTACAGAGTCGGTGTTCGAGGTCAAGTCGAGAAGGCGCTCACCTGTTTTGATTCTCACAATTTACAATTACTCCCTCCTTCTCGTTTTCGTCTAAAAAGTACTTTTCGCGTATCGAATACTGGAATGTAGTGTGGACAGTGTGGAGTAGATTTTATTCATTCATCCGCCCAGAAAATAAATATAAAGTCATGTTGCATAGTTGTCAAGTAGCTCTTTTGAGTTTCTATAGGAACTCATTTGTTACATTTTGTGTTATTTGTATTTGTGGAATCTTTTGGATATACAAAATGACTTCACATTATACATTATGATCATGATGAGAAAATATAAATATGTAAACATATGAACCTATGTACCAAAGAAGTCAATCATAAACGGGGGTCAAATGAGGTCATATGGCCATAAAACTATTTTCATTGAATTTTCTGTTGTCGAAGATCTCTAGGATCTAAGTTTCAGCTCACT